>BGPR01008968.1:2424-45310 GCA_013235015.1 Araneus ventricosus | reverse complement strand
GAGTCATGTAGGGACCGGATGTTTACGAAAATATCAAGTTACTTCTGAGGTTGGGGGAGTTTCGATGAAGATTAGGAAATCGATGGAAAAAAAGGATGAAAGCGAACTACATTGAGGAAACGATGAAGATTAAAGAAATGATGAAAAAAGGAAAGGAGTGTATTTGAAAATTAATGTGTAATATAGAAAATATAAAGTGTATATAAAAATTAAGGGATGATGATAAAAAGGAAAGGAGTGTATTTAAAAATTAAGGTGTATATAAAATTAATGAAAGATGATTAAAAAGGAAATGAGTGTATTTAAAAATTAAGGTGTATATAAAATTAATGAAAGATGATAAAAAAAAGGAAATCAGTGTATTTAAAAATAGTGTAACTAGTGTAATTAAAAATTAAGGTGGAAACGGTAAGTGTTAAATAATATTTGAATTTGAAATCCGTTAATAAACGACTTAAAGATGCGTTTTCGAGGTAATCACATTAGACCTGTCTGGCTTGAGAGACCCTACCACAGTATTAGAACTGCGCCAGCATAGCTCTAATATGCAATCCTGTACTTACATCTTAAAGCCATTAATTAAAGGTTCTTAGAAGGAGGTAGGAATTTCATTACTATTAAGGTTATTTATAAGGTGTTGAATTTGTTTCTTGATTGAATTTTTATCACTGCAGGTTTTGTTAATTCTTATGAGTTGATTAATGATAGTGTTTTTGTAGATTTTAGAAGAGATATTTGAGTTCCAAAAAATATATCTATTGACATTGAATTTAAACTCGTTTCTTTTGTCATAGATAGCTATTTTTAAAGTATTTTGACTATCAATAATTAAGTCCAGAAAAATAACTGGTTCTTGATAGCTTTGTTGGTTCTTGATTGGTTTGTATTAATTTAAGTTCATTTGGATACAGAGTATTATTAGTTGTATTGAAATCTTTATGGCTAAAAATAATGAGGTCATCAATGAATCTAAAGACTGAATTCGAATTAATAGCGATATTCCGTTCAAAAAAGTGTAGAAATAAATTAGCAAGAAGAGAAGAATAACTCATTCGTTGCGTTTGTGTTATATTTTTCTATATTATTTTATCTTCCCCTTTTATATATATATTCCACTTTCGGCTTTTTCTTACCGCAGATTTTTTTCTTGACATTTTGTTTTATGAATGTTTATTTTGTATATGTTGCTTTTACATTTCTGCTATGTTTGTTTCGTATTTGTTATATATATATAATGATTTTCGTGGTTGTAGACATTGAAATAAACAGGCCGAGCAAATAACTACTTCTTATTTTATTATCAAACTATTTAAGTAAAATATAGGAGAGTGGTGGGTATACGTGCATCTCCGTTTAGGTTACAAGTAGAAGTGATCAGCAAAATCCCTGTATTCTCTCAGATAAGGGAATAACATATTGACACGTGATCAAAGTGAAGGGAATATTGGGTATTTTTAATAAATTACGTAAGCGTCTTAGGGGAAAAAGTCTAGCGCCAAGGAGACGCGTCATTATTTTCGGTGGGCACGTGAAAGCGATTAAAATATTCTTTTAGTAATAAATATGCCAAAACGAGAGATTTAATATACCTCCAGAGCGGGAAAAGAACGAAACTGGAGTTTTAGAAAAGTGATTTTGGAATGCATTAAGATTTTAAAATATACAATATTAGAATTTGAAATAAAATTAAGTGAGATTATTATATATCTTCATTTATTCAGTCGTAGCAGATAGTTCAGGTTATTGTTTATAGGAAGGGATCATAATGTGTATGTATATAGATCCATGACCAGGAATCAAGAGTTAACGCGCGAAACAGCGCGACGTTGTTATTCGTTTACATGTTGAAGTCAAAAAGGGCAGATAGGAATGCACAGAAAGTTTAAAGTTAGTTGCACAGAAAGTACCCAGAGAAGGGAATTTCCCCGGAAAAGACTCGTGACTCGAAATGAAAGTCGTTGTGCGCTTATTACGATGGAAGTAGAAGTAATTAAAATGAGGTGTCGTTAAAATGATTTAAGAAAGTTAAAAAATTAATATATATATATATATATATATATATATATTATTCATAAAACTATGTCAGACAATTTTTTGGCAAAATTAGTAAATTAGTCTCAATGTCTTTTTAGAATGATTTTTAAATATAAAAAAGTGATGGACAGATATATTCCAGTTTCTAATTTATTTTCTAAGAGAAAAAACGAGTTAAATTTTTGTATTGCATTCAATAACGGTTCAATGCAATTTATAGCAAAATACTTTAAAATGTAATACGACAGAGTTTTTTCAGTTCAGCACCTTTAAAAGTCAAAGCATTATCCGAATTTACAGTATGATAAATTCCTCTTCTCGAAATAAATTTCCGAAAAGCTAGCAGGAAATGTTCAGTGCTTAAACTGGAAACCATTTCAACCGTACAAGTGAATAAAGTTATGTAAGATTTATCAGTGTTCTTTGTGTAGAGAGGACCGGCAAAAAGTCAATTCTCACATTTTCAAACGAGTAAATTGCTTGAATCTTATTTCTCAGAAATCAATCAATGATAGCGGCACTGGAGCCACTGTCTGATTTCCTTGTTTTAGACATGTTTGTTATTTAGACATGGCTTCACAGTCTGTCTGCCACGTAAAATCCAGTATTTCCCCGAATTTGCGTGAGTGCAACAAATAAACTGGAATGATGCAAGTTCTTATCTTCTCTGATTATCAGAAGCTAAGAGAATCTGAATCTGGTAGGAATAATAAGCGGATGTATTTCATGAAAGTTTAAGTCTGATTTTTGCAATCGTCCGCTTAAGCATAAGAGTTCGTCTTCAGTTAATGCGGGGTTTAAGCTAAAATCTAGATTTTCGATTAATAGACTTATATTCTTTTATTTCATGGTATTCTTTTTCTAATTCTGTTCGTTGAACAACCGAAACCAATATTTTTCGGCGCATTCTAATTCACTTGCCATTAAGGGACTGTTATCTATTCTCAGTTATGTCTGCAATTATTTAGGAATCGCATAACGTAAGAAGTTGTCCTTAGAACTTTATCTAAACCACTATAATGGAGGAGTTGTAAAAGAGATACCACTGGTTCTCAACACATTTGGAAAAGAACTCTTTCAACCATCTTTTCGTTTTCAGTTTCAACAAAATCTTTATCAGAAGCGAATGATGTTGCACTATTTGGTGCATCGATTGATAGTCAAGGTGGACCTGTCCACCAAGTTTCATATGAGATTATGAATGGGTTTTGCCACGAGTGAGCTTGTTAGCTGGGTTTGTCTTCCCATCACATAAGTGCCAGTGTATAGGGTTAGTTTTCTCCTTTATTTCATTGACCCTATTTTGGACAAATTTTTTCCATTGTCGAGAAACACTCTTGATTCAATGAACGCAAATTTGTGAATCATTCCAGAGAAAAGAGTTACTTTCCCTTATTAACAGAAATGTTTCCCTCAAATAAAAGCAAATTCTAAATGAAACCAGGGCTCCCAGAAGTTCTAGCTGAGGAAAGATAACCGTGTTTAGAAATAATGAAATTGGTTTTAACGCCATTCGAATGTTTCATCATAAAGTAGGCCGCCGAGCCATATGCTATAGGACTGGAATCGGAAAATATATGCAGCTCTAACAGTTTTCTTGTCAGTTCAGAGAAATAAAGTCGAGGTACAACGACATCTTGCATAAAAGTCAATTCGTGAAGCCACTCCTTAAATGTTTAGTCAAAGTTCGGGGATGGGATTGATCCTAAGTACAGCCGTTTCCCCACAGCTTCTGAATTAAAAGTTTGACGTGAACTGTAAGAAGTGTCAGAAGACCCAGTGAATCAAAAAGCACAAAACTTGCGCTTAATATTGTTCGTTTTGTCGAAATCTTTTCATTCAATTGTTGTAGTTGTTTCAATGCAACTTTCAGAGTATCTTTTTTTGTCCCAAATTAATCCAAAAATCTTTAATGGGATATCAGAGCCTGACGATGAATGTTGACACTCTAAATTATTTTCCTTCCATATTTTGAAGAGAGTTGGAAAGTTCATTACCCACTGAGGTAGACTCATGCTTGCTACACTAAGAATAACATTCGCTTCTTAGGAAATCAACGCTGCATCTTTAATAGACTCAGTGCAGCTGGTTAATGAAAATGAGTTTAAGACGTAGAGCCAGGGCCGTACCGATGGGGTTGCGAGATTGCCCCCGCCAGTGGCGCAGGCAGAATGGAGGCGCAAAAATGAACATTTAAAAAACTTAGTTTAAGAGTTAGATTGGTACGATCTGCTGTGCAAATAAAAAAGAATTTGAGAATAAGTCTTCAGTGGCCCGCTAAACATTACGGGAGTGGCTAGTTGTTTTGTCCAGTGGTCAAGTTGCCAGATTGTCTGGTTGTGACCCCCTTACAGAGACAGACAGAAAGGGCCTGAACCTTTTGTTCGAACTTTCAGTTTCTTGCTGCAGCAGGAGAAAAGGGTCCTTCTTTGACCATGGGTGTGGTTCTTGCCTAGAGATGGCAAAACAACATGCTTTTTCTTCTTTTTTGCATCTCATTTTAGCAATCGTAAAATAGATAGACAAGGGAACTCTCTTGCCTTAAGATTCTTCTTCGAACCTCTAAGATGCAGATAAGAGGGGAGGGAGGGCAAAAAATTCACGCAATTTGACTATTAAAATCTCAAAGGGAAAAGGGAATCGCGTTTTTTCTTAGAGTTTTGTGTTTCAGGGTGAAGAGATCTTATTTTATCTTGTTTACTATATTGTAGGAAGGATAAAGGGACTTCGTCCTTATTGGACGAGTGATCCTTTGGTGTTTCTTTAGTGTCAAGTAATAGGAAGGAAATGTTGTATTTCTGTTTTTGTTTCATCAGAGTGAAGATATAATCATATCATAAAGAAATACTTGGGCACTTTCATTCTTTGCTAAGGAGATAAATTGGTTTTAAAGAGGTGAGCTCAAATTATTTCTGTATTTTTAAATTGCTTTTGTTGTATTAAATACTAGCCGCCTTCTACTATCAGCTGATTCGCCCATTTATGCCAACGAATTTTAAAAACATCAACTTATCTAATTTTTCGCAAGCTAATTTGAACTGAATTTTAAGGCAATATGTTTTGCATTTAATAAAATTAATGACTTTGATTTTTACATTCAATTGTTAAAAAAGTCTTAGGCATAATGGCTCTTTAATATCATTAAATTCAATGAAAACTAATTTTTATTTCGATCATGCATATTGCAGATTTTAATTACATTTATTACACTTTATTTATCTGACTATAACTTGAACATTTTACTTAATTATTACAAATAAATAGATGGTAGGGTTTCCATTGAAGATTATCTGCCCTAAGTGAAAAAATGAATTTTAGATCATAGCTAAACAGTAAATCTATCAAAATAATATAGTAAATCTATTTTAAAAGTACAATTATTGCAAGCAGCAAAGAATTAAAAAAAAATTAGACTGAAAAAACTGGAAAAGCAAACGAAAATGACAGCATTTCACTACAACAAAAGGTTTATATTGTAATAATCAAAATAAATTTTTAGATCACGTTTTTAAACATAAGAGAAACAATAAATTAAACATTAAGAGAAATATTAAATTAAAAGATTTGATGAATCAGTGAAATTTGTTTGACTTTCAATCCAGCATTATTGTAAATTATACATAAAATATTTTTTTAAAAAAAATTGTCAAATTTAAGAAAAAATTGCGCGACAACTAGCCTGTTATCATTTGAAAGATAATTTTTTTTTTTTGAAATATAAGACGATGTAGAAATTATTTTTAAACAATAATATTTCCGACTATTATCGCTGAACGTCCCCCCCCCCCACCACAAAAAAATTCTTTTTAATTAATTAAAGTTTTTAAAAAACTCACTGAGATAATTTGACACCCTTCATAGTAGGTTTGTACCAAATTTGGCAACTCTAGGCTCAACGGTCAGTCTTGTAGAACGCCAACAGACAGTCATCTATGCATACATGCGCTTTTATTAGTAGTAAAAATATGCAAACAAAAGCATGATTACAAGCAAAATATAAAATTAACATTATAGCATTTCGTGTTAGAGTTTATTGCATAAAAAATCTCAACTATTCTACACCAAATTCATGATCTCCTTGATTTTACTTGTCTTGATAATTGTAACTGATTTAGCCATAACATTTTAATTTCCAATAATGTATGCAAAAATGAATGTTATTTATCTCTTTAAAAAAAATGACATTTTTGCTTGATATTGATGAAATTTGGCTCATATGCTCTTCAAAACAAGAGTAGAATCACTATCAACTTACAAAGCTCAAAAGATAATTAAAATTTCAGTTAATAAAAATGTAGGCAAGATTTTGCTGTCTTTTCACCGTATTTTTCAAAAATATCATCTAAAAAAATGACTTTTTACGTCATTTCAAAATTCAAAAAATATCTTTTTAATGATACCAATTTAATAACTGCACAATTTTTTTTCTTTAATTTAAAGAAATTTTAAAAATATATGATTTGCAACAATACTTTTCAATTTTAAAATGACAAACTAATTTCCTTATTTAATTATATTATCACTAATTTCCTTATTTAATCACATTATCACTAATTTCCTTATTTTTATATAATCGCATATTTAATCACATGTTACCAGCATGGCGAATTTCACGGATGAGAAGCTGCCGGAAAAGTAAGCAGGTTCTTGCTCACTTGGTGCATACAGTAATGGTGGTGTGGCTCTTAGGGCCCATCTCCGATGAGGAATCGTATCCCCGTAAAATGGGGGGTCGTCTCATGTGTCGCTCGTAATGGGCTATTATGCGGGGACCACAGTGTCCGATGAAGTCGTGGCGGCCAGTTATGACGAAAACTAACAATTACTAGAAATTGATCTACTTTCGCCTTTTTCTTATTCAGTAAATAGGCTTTCGAATTCGTAAGATTTTCATTTTTCAAACGAACCTGATGAAACGAAATTCTAGAATATTCTTATATTTTGTGTTTTCTGCCATTACCAAAATCACTTTTGAGTGCCCCTAACTTGTACCAATGATTAGGAACCTCTGATATAGAAAAGTCACTTGATATTAAAAAATATATGCTCATATATACTTCAGCTCTTAATTTCAGCTATAATTCCTTTTATTTCTAACTAGAGTATGCTATTGGCGTTGCCGTGGAATCAGGACTTTAACAATGAAAAAAAAAGCCGCCCACAATGACATGAAAAGTTTGAAAACAAAATCAAAACAAAGATACACATTTTTTGATTTTTCCATTTATTTATTTTTTTCGCGCTACAGTACAGAGTACGTTAATCCAAAACAATATTACAAAATTGGAACGTGAAAATGATTATATACAGCAAAAATATAAATCAAACTGAAATAATAATCGAAGTAATTCATTCAGGTGAAGTCATGACGTATCCTACGCGTCCGCCAATCAAAATTGGCATCACGTTCCAAGGAGTGCCGCAGGAGAACTCGATCGAGAAAATAACTCTCAACGGCCCAGAAAAAAATTAATTTAAAATAAACGGAAGAAGATATTTAACCGTTCTTGTTTTAAATACGACAGAACCGTTCTAGTTATAGGCTGAAAAAAATTGAAAATAATGTTTATTAGAAAGTCGGATCAGCAAATTTAAAAACAAAACTAACATTTAGATGTAAGCAATGACTTTTTTAAAAAATTCTCAAAATTCAGTAAATTATGTTAGAATTCAAACTAACTTCATTAGGGCAAATCTCGTGCTCTTTCCGATGGTCTATCTATTTTATCGTACATTCATTCAAACCATTCTATTGAAAATTATGCGAAAAATCAACCAAAACAACGATAAACATTATAAACATTTCTAGATTAAAATTTAAAATTTCGTTCGAGGTGCATTCAGTCACCATTACGACTACCTGTTACCAATTTCATGGCTGTAAGTGCGATAGATTCGTCTGGACATCAGAGACAAACACACACACGCACACAAACATTGCCTTTTGATCACTAGCAGAACGCGCAGGCGCTGCCCGTGAATCAGGACTTCAAAAACATGAAAAAAAAAATCGCCCACAATGACCACGAAAAGTTTTGAAACAAAATCAAAACAAGATACACATGATTTTCCCGCGATAATGACATGTAGAGAAAGCAGTACAGGTACGTTATTCCAAAACAATAATAAAAAAAAAAAATTGCAACGTGAAAATCTTTAATATACAGCAATGTATCTAAGTTATGTGATGTAATACAGTCTCAAACCACAATACCAGGACGTTTTCAAGGTCACGACAGTACCCCTTCGTCACCCCTGGAGCTTGCGTGAAAAGCTATGGCACATTTTACGCAGATGGTAAAGAAACTCTTTAGCTCATCACGAAAAAAATTCTCTCATAATTCAGCAAAAAACTTATCACCATGTCAGAATCTTCCAGCACTGCTTAATTTACGACTAAACCCTTGCGTCCAACGAAATGATTTCAAATTATTCCTAGCAAAACATACTAAAAATTGAGGAGAGAATAATTCCAAAAGCAATGGCAAGCTAGCCGTAGCCAGGGAGAAACTCACGTCCGGAGAAAGAACTTCACTTGAAAAGAATTTTTTAACCTTTAAGAAAAAAATTATTAAACGAACGGACAAAGATATTTTAACGTTCTTGTTTTAAATGAGATAAATACCTCTGTTTACCTAAAAAAAATGAAAATGGTTATTGAAGTGGATGCATGAAACAGTAGTAAAAATATAAGGGAAGTGACATTTTTAAAAATTCTCAAAATTCAGTAAATTAGTTAGAAATTCAAAACTAACTCATTAGAACGGAAATCGCTACTCTTTTTTCCGATGGTGTATATATTTTATCGTAAACTTATTCCTAACTATTCTATTGAAATTAGTGCGAAAAATCAACCAAAACAACACAAAACATTAAATAAAAAAAATTCTAGATTAAAATTTAAAATTTCGGCTTCGAGCATTCAGTCACCATTACGACTACCTGTGTGCCAAATTTCATGGCTGTAAGTGTCGATAGATTCGTCTGGACATCGCAGACAAACACACACACACGCACACACACACAACATTGCCTTTTATAAGTATAGATAGACTAGCAGTGTGGCAACTTGGCTCAACCAATCCCTAGAAGGGAAAAAAATAGAGCTTTCATCCCCCGCCCAGAGGGATTCACCCTCAGATACCTTCTGACCTTGCCCCAGGCGGGTTGGATTAATCGAGCTCTAGCTATGTGATGTTAAATTTATATGTTTTTTGTCGTAATGGTGTTATATGTGTGTCGTGAATAAATCGAAAAAAGACAAACTGAATATCATATCACACACACGTGGAAAGCCACTACAAGAAGCAGTAATGCGCCGGCGTTGCCCGTGGAATCAGGACTTCAACAAAATGAAAAAAAAAAAAAAAAACCGCCCATAATGACATGAAAGTTTTGAAAAGCAAATCAAAACAAAGATTCACATTATTGATTTTCCTTTTTTATTTCGCGATTGGCATTTTTTGTAGAAAAGTTAATCCAAAACAATATTAAAAATTGCAACGTGGAAAATTATTATACTACAAGCTAAGTATGCGATGAATAAATACGTTAAGATACTGCGAAAATAATAATCGTCATTCAATTCAAGTATGACGTCACCTCCCCTTCAACCAATCACATAGCCATCTGCGTTCCGAAGAAGTGCCGCTCGAGGATCTCTCTAACATCATCCTCAATTGCCAAGAAAAAAATTAACTAAAAAACTTGAATAGATATTTTTTAACCGTGTTGTTTTACTCGACAGAACCGTTCTACTTATAAGCTGAAAAAATTAGAAAATAATAGTGTTATTAAAAAATCGGATGCAACAAGTTTGAAAACAAAAGTAACATTGCAATGGCGAAACTGGGTATTTTTAAACATTTCTCAAAATTCAGTAAATTACGTTAAAATTCAAACTCCCAACTTCATTAGAACGGAAATCGCATGCTCTTCCGATGGTGTATCTATTTTTGTCGTACAATTATTCAAACCATTCTATTGAGAAATTATTAGGAAAAATCAACCCAAACAACACAAAACATTAAATAAAAAATTTTTCTAGATTAAATTTTAAAATTTCGGCTTGAGGTGCATTCAGTTACCATTACGACTACCTGTGTGCCAAATTTCATGGCTGTAAGTGATAGATCTGTCATTTGCATGAACAAACACGCACACAAACATTGCCTTTTATATAGTATAGATTAGTAATTTATGTATATAATAGTGCGAAGCAAATAAATTTTCTTGTTTATTATGCATCATACAAAAGCCAACGTTCAATAGCTGCAATAAGCACAAGATAATAGATTTGTTTTATTTTCTGTCTTTTAGAAATATATACAATTTCTAATTTATTTGATGATACATTTATTTTGTTGTGTATAGTATTTTCATGAATATAGTCCATTAAAGTATTTTATAAGAATACTAATTTTTATTACACCTATTTAATAAATCATAAATATGCTAAATTTGTATAATATTTGTAGAATATAGTTTTTATGGGTAGGGGTTTATACAAGGAATGAAAAATTAATGAAAATGTGTCACGTAAGGGGAGTCCAGCTTTGTAGTTCCGCCAAGGGCGCAGGAGAACACCTCTGTACGCCCCGCGTAGAGTTCACAATATTTCTTACAATATAATAAAACTTGATAAATGATTCAAAAGAAATCAGTAGTTAGAAATGAAGGGATGGCTTATGAGAGCCAAAGAACGTTCAGCCTCAGTGATAATTTAAGTCAGCTACTTGAGTTTTTTCTAAAAAAAAAAAAAGTTTTAATCAAAAACTTGCAATAAATTTTAAACCTTCCCTCAATCTAAAAAATTCAGCAATCTTTAAAATTCCAAACTCGATATAAATAACAGCTGAATAAGAAAACCTGTTTCACCTCCCACCCACGCGTTCCGATAGTACAGTTGTCAAGGCATTGCGCCTGCAATTCAATGTTCCGGTTTTGGCTCAGGGTATAAGTTTTCCTCCGAGTGTTTCACTGCCATTATTACTCTTCTGTCTCCCATAATTATCTCATCATTTTGAGTATCACATTTAATCGATTTATTTTAATCCTTAAAATTAAAACTTCCAAAAAAATCTTTACACATATTTGTTAAATATTTCTAAGCACTTTTTTTCCATCCTCTCTTTGCCGATTAATAATATTTTGGATAATTTAAGTTTCAGATAATATTTTCCTAAACTGGGGAAATAAATTTTTTACTAGATTTCATTCCTTTTCCAAAGATGGTATATTATCCGAAATAATTCAAAATAACTCCTAATGCAAATTCCATCTCTCAAATTTAAGTGTTCTAAATTGAAAACAGATAAAACTGTTTTAAAACACTGTTTTATTAGTATACTAAAAAGTATTTTTCAATTTTAATTATTTTCTACATTTGTAATTTAGAATTCATTATTATAAATATAATTTTTAACAAACTGCTTAAATTCATAAAGCAGATGGCGCCACTGGCATAAAAATAAGTTAATCAGTTAACTAATAATAAAATTGAAATAATTAAAATAGGTAGATGACATCAAGAAAACGGAATGTACAAGTTAACAGAATGGAAAATACCTGTAAATACATTTTATCTGTTACTACTGTAACTGCAATTAACGTTTCATCTGCCCGTAATACATACAAATGTTTTATTCAAACGCGAACGAGTAAAATAACTTCTATTCGATCGCAATAGTGCTTGCAAAAATAGCGTTTTATTGGAACGCATCGTACCTGCAAATAGTAGGCTAAAGTTCAGGGTCAAAAAATCTAATTCCTTCTTATGGTGGAAGCATTAAGGAAATCAGCTTTAAGATTTTATTTATTCATAATATTGCCTTTTTTTTATGTTCATAGTGCCAAGATGTCACACCACAATCTCTTTATTAATAATATTAAATTTAATTTGTTATTTGTTTTAGAATTAATTTTAGAATAATTATATATGTTTTAATTTTGCAACTTTTTATAAGTTTGTTTATTTGTACTACAATTTTCATTGTAAGTTTTATTTGAAGGAGAAATCTTTTTGAGGCTAAAAATTTTATTCTCTGCTGATTTAAGTTAAACATAAGAAGCAAAAAGCTGATATATATATGATAGATTTTACACATAATGTGCTAGTTCGGACAGCTGTGTCTCTACTTGTAACCAGATGAAGGAGCAGGATTGCTGGAACAAGACCTGGGAGGATTGAACGCACATCTCCCTGGGGGGCTTGACGAGACTTTAGAGAGTATATCAGGCGAGCCCCTAGTATCTAATATTTCATTTTATACGAGAATTTTATGTTCTAAAAATTCACTGGAACAATTCTTCATTAGCAGAATACTTAGCAACATTGTGTAGACAATATTGAAAGATTCGTTAGACACCGTTGAGGAGTATTGAGAAAACTAGCGATTATAGAATTCTCAACGTTGTTCAATTGAAGACACATTTGAAATCTGCATTTAACAACTATGATACAACGTTTTATTACCATTTTTTTATCTGAAGTGACTTGACAAATATGGATACTGTTTGTGCATATCTATGTTCATTGTTTTTTTGTTTCAGTTTTAAAAACACTGGTTTAATAAAATTTCCTAGATCAATCTTTTAATTTATTTAAAACTAAAATAAAAAATGTTCATCTGAAAAACTAACTATAGTATATTATATATAAAAAAATTGCTTAAAAGTCTCCATCCAACTTTACTATATAAGAACATGCCAAAACTATTAGTAGTAAAGCAAACTATCGTATTATCAAGTAATGTGCTTTGAAAATAATAACTTTCTTATAACATATTTTTAAAAGAAATTACTTTTGAACTTTCATTCTTATAATTTATAATAATAACTTCTAATTAAAATACCTATTTTCAACTTCAAATTGTTAAAAAAAATAATTAAAATTAAGAAGACAATTCTAAAATAAGATGTGGTGATGCCGATACTTCTCGTATCCGCCAATTTATTAATATAATCTATCCTCAGTTCGACAAAGGTTTAAGCTGTCTAATGGATAAAGAACTAGATTAGGTAAATATGGTCTCCTGCTCAATCAGATCTGCTAAGAGAACAAATGTCTGCTTATTAAATAATCGTGTATGCGAGTATGAAAGCGAAATTCTTTTTTCTAATTCTCGCGGCAAGTAATTAGGTTTCATATTAGGAATATTTATAATTTTTGAGGAAATAATAGATAGAATGGACTGAGTTTTCCGTTTAGTTCTATTTACATTAAAAACCTGGACTTACTTGAAGGTCCCATTCATTTAGTCATTACATCAGAATTACGTATTTACCTGCATTTTTAATGTAAATAAACAAACAGAAAAACTGCCCTTTTGGAGGCCATAACAATAATATAAAAAAAAAAAAACCTAGGACTCCCTGTAACTCTGGTATATATTATCGGATCTTCACTGAAAATAATGTCGATGTTAATGACTCAAAAGGGACAGGTTTATTCAGATAAAAAACTGGATTAACCGAGTAAATTAATATAGTTAATTAACTGCCATCTCGAAATTTCTCCATTATGGAAGCCAAGATTTTCACTGATTTTAATTACTTTATACCATGAAAGTGATATTGCCTTAGTCCTTAAGCGCCTTTACAATGACCTGATTAACATTCCGATTAAAATTTCGTTATAGGGAGAAATTCGCCAGCTAACTCAATCCTCTTTTCAAAAGTAGTTATCACAGATACCTCTATTTTTAGAGTTCAAACTGCTCTCGATCATCTACAATACATCTAGACACTTGTTCGAATTTCATTGCACACTTTGTAGCATATTAGGTGTCACGTTGGCACACAGGAAGGTTTTCTCCAATAGGTAATTGGGTTGTAGTTCAGAGGCGCCATTGATCCAAGGCTTGAAAATTTACTGAAGTGAAGTTCATTTTAATTTTGAACCAAAAAAATTCAGTTAATTAAAATTTTAAATATAAGACTTCAAGTAGACAGCCGTCGATTTTGTATTGTTATATAAACATATATATATCATTTCAAAAAATATTGATACAAAGACAACAAGTTAAAAATCCCAAATTGTAATAGAGGTCGGAAATTGCTCCAAAACTCCTCTTTGGCAAGGTGCTGATTTGCAAAATCGTAGCTTAATCAGAGACAGGCGACTTTTTTTTGCTTCGTTACTTTTATTAAGTAGAGAAGTGTTGTTAGCCCATAGGCTACAAGTTCCCAGTTACGGATCTGATGGAGCGCCAAATTACTCTAGCTCAGCACTCGAATTTGTTAAGACAGCCCTGCGACACAAGCATTAATAACACGTCGTCGAAGGTCCTGCAGAGTAGACGAGGTCGTATACCCTGCTGTTTGAGGAATCTCTACAGGTAAAGTCCATTGAGTCATTTTCGCAGTGGCAAGAAGAAGGCGGGTACGGCCCGCACCCGATACCAACTCTGCGGGTGACAAATAATTGCCGGTTTTGTAGTAATGCGCCTTTTTTGTTACACAAAATATGTCAAATAATTTACATGGGTTTTAACAATAGCTAATTTCAGCAAATTCGGTTGAACATGAGATGCTGCAATGATTTAGTATTATTGTGTGGTGCATGAGGGTGTTCTCGTTTCTTTTTTGAACTGTAATGGTTGCTCAAGTAAACAAACAACTAGTCCTGATCATTGTCTCATCCCTGCCATAAATATATCATCGCCCCAAGTCGTTCTGTGCTAAAAGATATTTTTTAACCCGAACATCATAATATAGTCGGCGCGAAATGTTTTGTAGTCGGTGGGTAGATATTGTCAGCTCTAGAACAGACCATAAATCGTTCATGGGATCGTTCTATGCGGGAACGGACAGTATCTCCCTCCCCTTCCCATAACCTTAAGGCCCCTATACAAGCCGGGACACACGTGTCCAATTCTGGTTAATTGGAGATTTGCGTGTTTTATTTTGCGACAAATCAGAGGCCAGGAAGGGCAGATACTGGGAAATTATCATTGGCGTTTTCTGGATTTGGCTCGTTATTGCCTTTATTTTACGTCGCCAAGACGGTATTTTTTAAAGTTTTTTTTTCGAATTTTTCGACGCTTCTTTGGTTTTCCTAGAAATTCATGTAGAAATCTATAGTACTTAAACGTGTACATCATTTATTGTTCCAATTGCGATGTATTTTCAGAAATGTCTGTTCATAGACTTCAATAGTGATATCGTTTTCGGCGATTTATTCCTATCTACTGCAAATACATCGCTGGTTTTTCAGGCTGGGTTTCAAACTTGGGATCCCAACACCTGTTGTGTTACATTTGCGCAAAATTGGTTCGCCGCAGACCGTCGATAACCCTTCGTTATATTCTTAGGACACATTTTCGCATGTGACCCAGCCTGGGTGTATAGACTCTACACTGTCTAAAGCAACTTCCGCGCCGACTACACACCGTTATGAGCAATATTTTGTCGTGCTGCAATTTAATATTTAAGTTATTTTGTATCAATTTTGACAGCACGTCCGACATCTCGCACAATCAAATGAGTGAAATCATTCATTACGTTTAGCAAACAAAAAGTTGAAATAAAGAAGTCATTTTCTAGGTTTTCTTTCAGCTAACTGGGAAAAAAGCCGTTGATATTATGGAAGATATTTCAAAGTTATTAATTTGAATGGTCTAGATATATAGTACGAGGACAAGGAGTTTAAGCAAGGATTTGACAATTTAATCCTAAAGCATTGTTTGTACTATGTACAAACCACCCTCTCAATCTGTGTGAGGTACACTCTTCTGCAACAGTTCCATTATGTGTCCTTTTTTAGGACCTTAGAAAGTTTTACGTGTTTTTTCTCAGGTTCTACGCACAGATGTAGATACTTCTGACAAATGTTAAAGTTGCAGTTGGACTTTCAGAAAAACCAAGATGGAGTGCTCACTACGAAGCTGTTAATCTGTGTTTAGTGCTTTAAGAAGACTTTTGATGCCATTGAAGATTGTGTGATGCTCCAGAAACTGATCGAAACGAGAGCATCAAACTCTGTTGCCTGAAATGCGTATTTCTCGTTTTCGTGTTATTGGAATAATGTCTTAAAAGAAGTCAACCACGTTCAAAGTATTTGCAGATTCTTGAATAAGACTTCGAGAAATTTTTCATTAAGATGAGAGATCTAAAGGTCTTTTTAAAATATAAAGAAATGACCTTGTAGAGGAAGCACTACAATTTGCAAAAGATGCATGTGAAGAGATGGGCATTCCTGTAGTAAAAAGTAGGGATGTATAATGATTTTTTTGTGTAACAAATAGTTTTGCTTTTGCTATTTTTAAATATCTATTCAAATAACTGTTATTTCAATCACACTTTTAATTTGCAAAAGTCTTATTAAGTAGTGTTCTAAAAAATTCAAATAAAAAAACTGTTACTTCTACTTATTGTTTAATACTTTCTATTAAGATTTAATGTTTAGTTCTTGTATTGTCAACAGATGGCGCCAGCAAAAATTCTGTAGAAAGATATGTTTGGAACTTGAGATCACGGGTCACAATCAATATTAATCAACCACAGAAGCCATCCTACGATATCACATTCGTAGTTTTCGTTAGCGATCACAGTGGGACTTCACCACTTATTCTTTTTATATACAATTACTAACTCAAAGGAAAACGAATACTTGCTCCTTTGAGTTCGACGAAGCTTTGAATTACAAAAGCAACGTTATCATTCGAGAACGCATATCACAAAGGATGATTCACGAAAGAGTCTTAAACCCGATGGGGGGAGTGCGAAATGTGATTACCAGACGAGTTGGGGTATGGTTATCTGCGCGGAAGCGTGACCTGCTTATCTGAAGGTTACCGGTGCAGACTCTGTTTTCCCGGATTGGTTAGTGAAGTGACCCCTTGTGTGAGGAAGGTGTTCATGCTTTGATGGCGCCATCTATTGACAGCATATAGAACTAAAATAAAATCTCCAAAATTAAATTAAGAGAAGATTAAAATAAAAAAAAGCGTTTTGCGTACATTTTATACAAATGACGTTATCACACCTTTTGACAGTGGGGGCGTTCAAATATTACGTAGCACACAAGGGGAAGGGGGTTGGATTTGTTATTTTGCTGACAAGGGGAGGGAGTATGAGTGATGCTTACGTAAGACATTAAAATCACTTTATTTCCGAAAATCTTGTAACTTGCAAAATAATTTAATTTAAAAAATTAAATTTGAAAAAAAGTTAAATTTGGAAAATTAAACTTGATTTTTGTAAGCAAACTTAAAGGTGTAAGTAAATTAAACTACATTTTTTTTCCATTTTAAGCGAGTTAGAGTTTTTTATTTAAGATTAAGTCCTAAAATTTTTTTATTAGATTATTACGTTATATACGTTTTTTAAAAGAAAGAAAGGGGGGGGGGGTTATGCTTACGTAATTATAAGAGGGGTTTGCGATTTGCTTATTTTTGCAGACAAGGGGGGAGGGGGGTCAAAAAATACCAAAAACATGCTTACGTAATATTTGAACGACCCCTAGTATTCATCATTGGTATTTGTGATTTTTCAATATTGCGTAGAAAATAACAGTTCGTCAAATATTCGTCATCCCTAGTAAAAAGAACCGTCAGGAGGAAGACAATTATGCCCGGAGAGAGGCACCCTCGGCCTACACACGAGCCGCTGATTTGGACTAAGAACTGAGAAGGCATTGACAGGTTTCAACAAGAAATCGATAGACATTGCGAAGACATGGAATATATCAGATCGGTTTGCAGCCTTATATTAGAGCCCAGCAATCTGATCGAAACCTCGGAAACTGAACTTTCCAAGTTTGTAATAAGTTTGGTTTGAAAATTATAACGAACTTTCTGCAGATGGTATCCTTACAGGAATTCCACGCCTAAGAAGATTTCTAAAAGCAGCCAAAGTTCCAAAAGAAGAGTCTCTTGGTTGGACTACCTCGAGATTCTTGGAGTTTGTGGTTGAATATGAACTTGTTCCCAATCTCACTTTAGCATTAAGACCTTTCTTAACTTTATGTGTTTCTGTTGCATAGTGCGAGAGGAGTTTTTCGAAAGTCAAACTAATTAAGAATTATCATCTCAGATCCACTATGAACCAAGCTCGACTCTCTAGCTTAGCCATTTTGTTAATTGAAAATAATGCAGCTGAATGCAATGATGACGCAATTTCAAAATTTGCAGAGCAAAAAGTTAGAAGAGATTCTAAGTAAGAGTTCACGTACAGTTTGTTAGATTAGGGCCTAGAGAACGAAACTTGTAAGCAAATGAGTTTTCATTAAATTGTATAATAATAATAAAGTTATGCAATATGAAAACGATTTCTTACATTATACATTAAACTGGCTTATTAATAAAAAAAGCATTTCACTTTTTAAATTAATAAAACATAGTTTACAAAAATAATTAACATTATGCCCTCTTTACTTAACAAATTGAATAAAAAATTGTTTTCATAAAAAATTTCATTTTATACTTTGGTGGGCAAGGGGCTGACAAGTTTTAATTCCACACTGGGTGACACCAGAGCTTGCAACACCACTGCATTTTCGTCCACGTTTTGTGACGTCACAGTTTCGGAAATCGCAAACAAATAAATGTGCGTTTTATGTGTTCTATTTTTAGTAGTAATGTCAATGAGAAGATTTTTTTTAGTATCAAATCGATGATGTTCTACAACGTGGCGATTGACTTCCTCCCCCAAAATCATTTCATTTTCGAGATAGGAACGCTAATTCAAGAGTTTATCGTGAGATGGCGCTGCAAGTGGTCTGATGGTGTAGCGCATAGCCACTTTATTATACCTAGACACCAATTTTACTAAAATAAATTTAGTCGTTCTGAAATTAAAGGTGGGTGGGTGGGTGTAAGTAAGTTTAGCAGGTACCCTGCATATCTAACTGTATCTAAAGCAAATTAGCAAAAACACCTTAATCTATATAAATGAAAGTGATATGCATTAATAGTTTGTATTCAGAACTTCCAGATAAGAGGAATTTATGTATTAAAATATATTATATACAAAAGTATTTTCTACTATAAGAATGTTACATGTATATATTTTTAAATACCTTTATAAACCTGCATGGCAGCATTCCATTGATTGCCAATAGTAAAAATATTTAATTTCTCATATAAAGCATTTTTTAATATGTTTATTTACATGGATGTTAGCATTCTATTAAGTGCTAATAGTAAATATAATTTTACTTTCTTGCACGACATTCAAGCTACATAACCATCAAAGGCTGAAATGTAAAAAACTGTACCGCATTTATTAAATTAAAAGTTCTTTAAATTTTGCTCAAAAATACTAAAGAACAATAAGGAAGGTTTCGTGATAATTAATTTTTTATCAATAAAAGCTGAACTTGGGATAAAAATATTTTCATTCCGAACAACACAGGGTATATCAGCTCTGCAGATTAATGATAAAAAGAAAGAATTAGCGCATTCCATCATAATTACCATTTCTATTTGATAAGGTTTCCGCAATGATGATTCTGACAAACAGCTTAAAAAGGGGAAATAATACAAGTAGCTTTTATTAAAACTAAACTTATAAAAGATGAGCAATTTTTGAATTACACTTCCATGCACTAAGTGTAAAATACCCAAATTATAGTGGAAAGTATTTGAATTATAGTTCCAAATTATCAAATTCATATAATGTAAAGTATTCTAATTATATTTCCATGTACTATCTGAACTGAAGTGCAACAATATATTTCCCATTTTAAAATTTTTCCCGACTTTTGGATAACCTGGTACTTTTTGTGCCTTTTTAATTAATAAAATGCTTTTTCTAATGGTAGCAGAACTTCAAGCCTTCTTTTGTGCATAAGATTTTGAAATTTAATGCTACTAGGCAAAATTTTTGGTACCTCATTTGGGGACATTAGATACTTTTGATTTCCATTAAAGCTAGTTTCAATTTTAATTGCCGACTTTAACGATGAAATTGTATCTCGTAGCTTTCTTATCTGGATACTTACATCTTGAAAAACAGGCTATTGCTGGTAGAAGTACTAATCAAGTAGATTTACGGGCGTTTATTTCGTTTCCTTTTTCATTGAAGCAGGCCAAAAATGGTTTGTTTCCAAGATCTGAAGAAAGGATAGCTATATAGCGAATCATAGGCAACTTGAGCATCCATTTTCATGTTGGTGTGAGTATAGTGTTAAAAAAAATAGAGTGGATAATGCTTTTAAACCTAGAAAAGGAGGAGGCCAACATATATTCTGGTAATAAAAATCATAAATCCATTATGTATTTAGTCATTAAAGCTACTAGAATACAATTGAGATTTGTTTTAACATACAAAATATCCTTCAAGTTATTTTCCACAATATCTTTTCAATACAATTAGTAAAGAATGCAACATTGGCAAAACTGCTGGTAAAAACACAATCTGGAACCTCAAAATACTTTTTGTTCTTATACTGATGTTGAATGCTTTAACAAGATGTTAAGTGTTCAAAAGTGGGGCAAATCCTGTATAAATATTGGCCAGCTCCTCTGTTACCAATATTAGAATTTTGTTTCAAAGTCCAACTTGACTTTTAAATTCTATTTTTATTTTGGAAAACTCTTTCTACATAAAGGTACACAAATTCCTTTTCATCTCATTGCTAATGAAAGAGAATTTCAGTAAAACACATTATGCATTTACACTTGAAAATTTTTAACACAAGTCATAAATATTTTTTTTCTTAGACATTTGTTGTTCAGCATGTAAAGACGTCTTTCAAAATATTATCATGTTGTTCTGCCCCCTTCTATCTCAACTGGAAAAGGAACAGTACGTACAATTCTTTTCATGTTTGATCAATAGAAAATTGTGTTGTAAAATTTTGGTTTTTCCCAAACAGTTGCTATAAAATTAAAATATCAGTGACATAATTTCATACTACATTAAAATTTGGAAACAATTCATATTTTTTATCATTTGTAAATAAATAAATTTTTAATGAATGAAGAATTTTTTCTGTGGCGATTCTCCAAAAGAACACTCTTTAAACTTTGATTATATTATAGAATTTCTGCCATAAAAATATTGGTATATTGCAAAAACATTTTGAAGATGAAACCAGAGAATAAGCCAAAAATTAACAATTTTTTTTATATTGTCATTGTGTTGTAAATAATGAATTTTTACCAATTTGGTAAAATTGTAAGCAAAGCAAATTATTACAGCTTTTTCGACACACTTGGAATAAAATTACCTGAATCATGGCAAAATAACTAATGTGGATTCGAACCACAACAAAATACTTTTTCACATTTTGTTCGTGATTTTTTTTTTCCCTTCCAAATTTAAAAATGCAGGTTCATGTTCCCTTAACATAGCATGACAGAATTTCCTTCTTTTACAAGTTTAAAATTGTTCCACCTGATCACTGTTTAGGAATCTATCGATGCAATAAAAGGCAAATCAGTCGGTGCAAGTCTTGCAGAGTGTTCACTAAAATGACTTCAAAATGTGTGTCGAAGATTAGAAAACAGCATTTGAAAAAGAGAACTGCAATCGAAGAGGGTGAACTCAAGAGCTAGATGTGGGTAAGTAGCACCAAATATATGATGATTAAAAAAGTTAGATTTAAAGTTTACTTAGAATTAGTTAATATTCTAAAAAAAATTGACAATTACTCATTGTGATATAAAACGGATGAAAACATGCCAAAACAGAACCAACCAAAAGGAATGAAAATATGCCAAAACAATTAGTTGAGATAGTTGGTTCAGAATAGCAATTCAAATTTAAAATGATAGATAAAAAGAATTTTAAATGACAGAATGCAAGGATAGAAATAATCTATCCACTAAACTTTAAAATAAGATGTCTTTAAAAAATTTTCCACACCGACCCACATTGCCCAAAGGGTGTAAAGCTTGTCATGAGTTAGTGGGAAGAAAAATTTAAATACAAATAATTAAGTAATACAGTTTATTATAAAGATGTCAATACAAATACAATAAGATACAAACAACATACATAATAAATACATACATACATACTAAATTAAAATAAACATACAAAAGAATACACAAAATAAAATACAATAAATAAAATTATAAAAGTAAACAGGAGCAAAAGAAACAAAATAAATTTATAAGCACAACATCATGCAACATGGCAAGGAAAGAGAGGTGCACTAAAAGGCATAAAAAAAAGGAGTCTCTGATATAATTTTGAAAAAAGAAATAAAAAATATCTATAATACAATTTTTGGAATAAAGAAAACAATTCTATAATAGAATTTAGAAGAGGAAAAAGAAAGTCGGGTATGTTGGTGATACTCTAGGGATAGTCCATTTTATATATTAAAATAAGATTGATTAATATACAGAAAAAATAAGATATCTCCTGGATAAAACAATGAGCCATCACTAGGGGCCCTGAAATGCTAAAGTCTTAAAAAAATACTGCAATAAATGAATTTATTTAAGGAACTGCCAAAATTCATTTCTATCTAACCAGATTTAAAATCCTAGTTCAGACAGGCGAGCGTTTAATAAATTCCAGACAGAAAAACACAACCCCATCAGAACTTTCAGGTTCAAGGAAGAAACCCATTCATTAGCAAAAAAATCTCACAAAGCTGTCATTTCAACAATTAGACAAAATGGCGAGTTTTCATTTTCAGTGATTACCAAATAATTTAGATGCCATTAGCACTAATAGATAATTTCAGTTAGTAAAACTTTTTCATTTCAAGAGGGCTAATTGCATTCAGTTGGCTATTTCGAATAATTGCAATGGTGGAAACGAGAGAATAACGACTTCCAATTTCTATTCATTTCCTCCTCACACTTTTGTTAAGAACATATTAAGAGCCATTTGACAATGTTCATCACTGTGCTTCCCTACCATCTTTTATCTTATTCTGGCCATCAATGTACACCATTGAACATGGGAAATCTTGTCAAAGTGTGAAACTTTTTATTGATTCTGGTTTGTGTTACTGTGAGAAATTTATTGCCATCAGAGATGCAATACTATTCAAAGCTGCATGAAGCTTGAACCCCAATATGGCAAAAATCTTGATAAAATTTTGGTTGCTGTCGGGGGAAAAAAACCAATGTTGCACTTCATGTAATAGTGCGAAAACGAATTCTCATTTTTTGGAATAGACAAAACTTCTCAAATGAACTAGTTAATATTGAAAAGTTTTCATACTCAATAAGGTAAATTTTGTTTAAGATATCATTTTAATATTGAATAATATTTTATAGTAAACATTTCATTGAACAGCATGCCCTGGAAGCAGAAAGTGCGACATACGTCACAGAACAAACGAGGTCTTTGCAGAACATTTCATCCTTTAAAAAAAAAAAACCACGAGCGCACACACACACACACAAAAAAACAACACAACCACGATATGTTCTGCATAACAATCAAAGAGAGGCACTCTTTTTGCCATGCCTTCTCTCTTCACAAAAATAACTCCTTCATTGTGTGGCTTACAAGAAAGCAATGCCTTCATCGAGGTTGATGTCACTGAGAATGAAGATCCAAAACAGGCACATTGAAAGCCAAGTGTACAAGAATGTACTGGAACTAGAGTTCCTGGAATATGAATAGGGCTCATTTACCTAACTGGACCAGCTTTGGACACACATATCTATTTTGCATTTTACTGTGGTCTGCCAAATTTGGACACACTGCCTGCAGAACATTTCCAGCTGTTTGAGGTCATGTTGCAGAACACTGGATATAATTCTGCTCCTGGGCAGCATGCCATAAGCTCATTGAGTTCCAAACAGGAATCAAATTTCATAAAAATTTTAAATATATTTTTAGGTATTGAAGTTTAGCACTAAATTCATAGCTTTATTAAATAGAATGCAGCTGTTTTAATTTAATTTGAAAATAATGTCTTCAAATTTGAAAAAAATTCATATTCAACAGAAGGAGTAAAGAATTTAGTCAATATTATAAACTCATTTGTTACCTTTGCTGAGATTGCAGCTATTAATTACTGAATTATTTCCATATATTCAATTCAATAAAAATAAGATATTGAGCACAAGAAGTGAAACTTTTTGTTATAACAGCGAATCTGAAACACTGCTATAAAAGCTTGTCCCACAGTGGCGTATCCAGGATTTTGGTCAGGAGGGCTGAGGTCATAACAATTTTATATCCTCATCATGTCTCCAAATTTTACTGGAGTCAACCAAGATAATAGCATGTTCAAATTCTCATAAAATCGTGCTCAATTACATTAAGTGTCATTTTCAGTAATATTCTATAATGGAAATTAAGCAAAAAATTAATCACTACTGACAAAGTTATCAAATATTAAACCTCATGGCTTATGTAAATCTAAACATTACAACTTTATATACTTTACTCACCCGAATATAAGAATCGCAAAAAATACAACAATACTTTTGATAATTTAATACAAACACAATGAAATAATTAGCCAAAAAATGCTTTTGATTGTGTCAATGCTACAAGTACGAGTGGAATGACTACAAAAGTGGGAAAATTTTTGAGCTTGTCAAAGCCAGAAAGTGATGTTGCAAAGTTTTTTTTTAATTAAGAACAAATAGGTGTAGTGAATTTTTAAAAAATCAATGATGTCCTATTTAATATCTACAACACAATTTTCAAGTAAAAGTAACAAGAAATCAATACTTTGTTTAAATCTTATGTTTCCAACAAGTGAGTGCATTTTGATGACAATTTATTTAGAAATGTTTATTATCTTAAAAATATACTCCTAAATTGAATTTCAATAACTCTCAATTCCTTGTTTTTCAATTTTTAAACTAAAATTATAATTTTCTGTCTTGAAAAGAGTCCAAAACTACTGTAGAAGCTGAATGCCTTGAACTTCTGAAATAGTTTGTTAAATAGTATGATAGATACGTCTGTACTCCATGGAACATGAAGAATCAATTAACAAAGGAGTGCGGAACCTGCGACCTTAAAGCGTTCTTGTCAGTTACTTACAATTTGCCTTAAAATAATATATTTGTCTGTAATATAATAATAGTTAGAGAACAATAACCTTTAAGATTTTGCTTGTGCAGCCTTTTGCCCAACTGACAGAATTTAACGAGGTCTTAAAGTGCAAAAAGGCTCCCCACCCCTGAAATAATAACACTAGCACTTAATAAATAGTTTATAAACAGACATAATTGTTGTCTTTCAGAGCAATGTGCATGAATTTTGTATAATTTTAAACTGTTGTTTTATATGATGTTTACCAAACATGGAGTATTTTGTAAACTTAAAAAGCTATTTATTGCTTAGAATTAATGTATAACTTTCAACAATTATTTAAATATCATGTTGTTGATGTTTCAATAAATGCATGATGTTCAACAAACATGGAGTACAGTAAATTCTCGATTATCCGGCATTCAAGTATCCGGAAAGCTCAACTAACCGGAAAAATTAGAAAAGGAGTTTTTCTAAAAATTTTACATCTGCACGCCGTTCCATTCACGGGGATAATTTATTTCTGGAAATGCAACATCCGCTCCGCACGGAAGGGTATAGAAGGGGATCAAACACATTATACAGTACTGTGACGTACACAGACTTGTTATATGGAGGGTCAAAAGCAAAAGTGAGAATTTCCCCCTAAAAATTAAAAGGTCCTCACCTTTCGCCGAAAAACGAGACCTAAAATCGAAATCAACAGAATCGGTAGAAAAAAAGCTCATGGGGTGTTACTCCAGATTGGAAGATACAGAAGTATTCTTAAAAATTATATTTAATGCACATTTCAAAATGACAAAAACAAATTATTTCGAAGAAAAAAAAATAAAGGGTACAATCTATCACTGCCCATTTTTCCCGTCACACTCAACTATCCGGACTTTTCAGGTATCCGGAAATCGGCGTTTCCCGAGCATGCCGGTTAGTTAAGCTTTTACTGTATTTCAGAAACTTAAAAAGTAAAATACTGTTTAAGAATTAATGTAGAGATTTAATTCTTATCAATTATAAAAACATCACAATGATGTTTCACTGACTGCACGAAAATTAAAGTTATATTATTGTTGAATTTATGAACTTGCATTTCACAATTCACATCCGTTATGTTCTATTCAAACTGATCTCCGAGACTTCTTAAGTTTAGCAATAATTTCAGTGTAAAAGAAAGTCATTTTTTGCTTAGCATGAATGATTAATAAAGGTAATCTGGCTCTACGTCTTTGCTGTATAATGAAAAATTTTGAAAAAGTGTTAGGATAAGTCCGATTTGATAATAATCTTCAGTACGTTGGGAAAAGATAACTTGGAACATTTTTCTTCTGTACAAAAGTGTTTTTAAAAAATTATAAAATGTAGAGAGAAAATGATTTAGAACAAATAGGTTTTTCCAAGAGATTGATTTGTTCTGCAATGAAAACAAGCATAGATTTCCCGTTGATTTGAATATTAAATGTCAAACTTTTTTACAATCCCACTTTATAATAATTCTTTTAAGAGTTTTATGCCTTAATAATGTTACTAATATTAGAAAACAATAATGTTTTCAGAGGTAATACAGAAAGCAATTTTACTAAGAAAATGTTATTTGTATTTTCTTTTATTCAATGGATTCTATTTCAAGAGGTCATATAAGTTAATTTCAATAATACTTAAGTTTTAATATTCTCATACCAATTTAAAAAAAAGATTATGATCAATTAAGATGTAATTAATAGATTATATATAAATTATTACCTATAAAGCTACATAATTTAGCAGTTATAAAACATAAAATTTATAAATATAAATGCATTTATCATCAGTAAAAGTATGCAATATTATATTATTTTACAATCTAATGACTGGCAAGACAAAATGTAAAAGTACGTATGTAAGAAGCTTTCAGAGGACTAAGTAGTAAACAAAGAAAATGATAGTTCACAGGCATAAGATATCCTGTTGCTTCTTCTCTTCCAATGTTATGGTCTATGGATCTGTTACGTGTTAAGTGGTGGCTATACAGAGTGTAAACAAATAGGCAACATCCAGGACATCTGTTACAGATGACCTGACCTGACCTAACAGATCAACAGACCAACCATAACATTCAAAGAGAAAATAAAATAGGTTATACACAAGTTTAGCATGCAAGCATGTCGGCTCTGTCCTAGATAAATAATAACGGAGGCCACAGAGAAGCAGCCCACACAATATAAGGGCACAAAAGAGCCCCACAGGTTACAAAAAGGACAAACAATAGAAGTTACAAGTATAACAATCATGTAAATTAAAATTTTCTTAAAGTAACATAAAAAAATTAATAAAATGGCTGATGAGAGAGAAATTAACAACTGAAAAAAAATACAATCCTCTTACTAAAAATTAATTTCAGAACTAAAGAAACTAATTCTATGTACTATAACTATCTGAACAATGAAATTTGCATGAATAAATAAAGGTAAAACTTTCTAAAGATCTAATCTGAATCACAGAATTTTTAAATTAAAGAGCAATAATAAATACTATATACACGAAAATACTAAATACAAATACTATATACACGAAAAAAAAAAAAAAAGATGACAGGCAGATGAGAAACAACAGGTTATCCTTATGCCTGTGAGCTACCACTCGCTTTGTTTACTACTTAGCGATCATCCACAAGACCTATAATATCCCCAACTTACCTTAATGGTAGTAAAAACTTTTCAAAATGAGCGGCAGTTTGCTTCTGTATTCATCTTTGTAGACTTTGATCATATTCCTTTGTGGGATTCATTTACTCCATAAACAAGGATTTTATAAAATGGCTGAATTAAAGAGTTATGGGATTTGAAGCAACAACGGCTGTTATCCCCCTCTCGTTTCTTTCTCCTCAAGAAATCCAGTGGCGTCCTGTGGTTCTAAAACCGACAGAAGCAATTGAATTGAAGTTCACAGTACACAAAATCAGCACAATGTTACTTTTACAAGTAAAATAAATTATATTTTTTTGTCTTCTTTGCACGCGCCGCTAATGCGCATACTCCACACCAACTCGGAAGAGGCAAGCGATGAGAAAATGTTACATAAGGGACATAAGCTAAAAGGAACCAATGGACGAGTTTTCCGTTTTGTTTACTAACATTCAACTTCCGCTTTGATGAGACGATTCCGTTTTTAGCATTACACGGGAATTACAAAGTTATCTCATTTTAATGTAAATAAACAAAACAGAAAAATCATCCCTACACATGCTAATAGATAGTTATTTATTCATTTCTATCTATAGTTAGAAATCCACAGACTTCGATTATCAGTTTTCCAACCTTATTTTGAAAGAAAATTGCAAAATAAGATTGTGATTCTGAAACATCTCAACTCGATTGTTTGGCTTGGCAGATGAGATTTTATGAGACTCGTTATCCGGAGGACACACCTTGTTCCTCCGGGGAAAAGCATTAGAAGTAGATGGGGAGAGGTATAGCTGATACGGAGGACAGATTTTATTCCGGCGCGGTAGAAAGACGGCTTGCTGTATGGTTGCCTTCAAGTAAAACGGTTTCGCCAACAGATGGAGGATTCGTTTATTCGCCAAGAATGGGATGCATTTTTCTAATGCTTGCTTATGGAGTTCTCGGGATTAGCAGTTGCTTGATAGTGTTCCTTAAACATCGATAGTTCAGCTATCGATAGTCCAGTCGATAGTTTTCCCAACTATCGATAGTTTTATTTCAGGCGATACTATCGATATGTGCTCTTTCAGTCGATAGTTTAGAAACTATCGATAGTAAGTATAAATGAGACATGAATACGTATGTAACATGAGTATACGCCCAAACGCAGTACGTATGTAAGAATCTATATGAGCGGCTGAGGTACGTACTATGTAATTTGCGTCATACGTATATATGAAACATGCGTACGTATGTGAGGTACGTTCATGCGTAAATATGAAATATGTGTTTTTATGTAACGTACTTCAAACGTATATATGAAACATGTGTACGTATGTAAACGTAAGTATATATGAAACGCCTGTACGTATGTAACGTAAGTATATATGAAACGTGTGTACGTATGTAATGTAAGTATGTATGAAACGTGTGTACGTATGTAACGTAAGTACGTATGAAACACGAGTACGTATGTAACGTAAGTATGTATGAAACGTGAGTACGTAAGTAACGTGCGTCTGAAACGTACATACGTAATTTAAGTCATACGTATATATGAAGCATGCGTACGTATGTGACGTACGTTCATACGTAAATATGAAATATGCGTTCGTATGTAACGTAAGTATGAATGAAACATGATTACATATGTAACGTACATGCGCACATATGTACAAAACTGTGTATGTAAATGTACTATGAAAGTACGGATGTGGCATGCATACGTACGTACGTAACCTGTATACTTTCGTACATACACGCGTACGTTACTTACCTAGGAACGTTTCATATGCACGTATGCAACGTTCGGAAGCGTACGTACGTTCATAACGTAAGTACTTGTGTATGAAACATATTTACGTATGAAATGTGTATATGTATGTAACGTACGTACTAATCTAAGTAATAGGTATGTAACATACGTACGTAAGCATATAACGTACTAAGTTTATGTATGTTTCAAACATACGTACGTACGTTACATACGTAATGATGATTCGTAAATACATACGTGCAATCAAATGTATGAGCGTTCCTTGCATAGAACGTACATTACATACATATATACGTAAGTTACATTCATACAGACGGACGGACGTTACACATATATGAGCGTAGATATATACGTATGTATATCCGTAAATTTTTACTTACAAACTTAGTACTTAACATATATACATAACGACGTTGTGCGTTATATGTGTACTTATAGTACCTAAA
Source organism: Araneus ventricosus (assembly GCA_013235015.1). Lineage (NCBI taxonomy): Eukaryota > Metazoa > Arthropoda > Arachnida > Araneae > Araneidae > Araneus > Araneus ventricosus. Next base: position 15,509 of record BGPR01008968.1, on the reverse strand, counting down.
ATACTCACCTACATACTTATCATATTACATGCGTATGTACTTAGTACTTTAAATACCTATGTACTACATACGTTACTTCCATACATATATACAGATACGAAGTACAAAAATTTCTCAGTAATTCAAGATCAATTCCTCGATCTATTTATTACTTGAACAAAAACTATCGATAGTTTGAAAACAATCTAGAGTAAATACATGAGAAATTAAAGGTAAAATTTGAATAATGCAAAAATGCATCAATAATCAAAGTGGTATAATTACTTAAAGCACCCCCTATAACAATACATAGACTTGTTGCTTGAGAGAAAACAATCGATAGTTTCAAAACTAACGACTAGAACTGCAAGATAAATTAAAATTCAGTACCATATATATAAAAACTTGCTTACATCAAGTCAATAATCAATCGATTTATTAAAATATCCAAAATTGACCAAAAAGGCCAATATTTAAATTATACAAAAATGCATCAAAGATAGGTTCGATAGTTCCAGTCGATAGTTTTGAACTATTGACTGAAAATGCGCCTATCGATAGTATTGCCAGAGAGGAAACTATCGATACTATCGATAGTTTCGAAAACTCGATACTATCGACTTGGCTTCGATAGTATCGATAGTCTATCGATGTTTAAGGAACACTATTGCTTGAAGAAGCTAGGCCTTATGCAGGCGTGTTCACATTTAATAAAATGATAATAACTTGATATAAAGGGATAATATAAACACAAAATTAAATTTTACGATTCTTATTTTTGATTGGTATGCAAAATAATGATATGAATGTTTGTTGTGCTTAAGGTAATGCATAGCAAAATAATGCTAGGAATGAAGGTTGTGCTTTGTTGAGTATGAAAATATAGATCTTTTGCAGGACGTGCACTTTTTAATAAAATGACAATAAACTAATCCGATTTTATTATGTTAACGGATTTAAATTTCAGAACGAATTAATTTTATGCCTTTGCAGTATGGCTGTGATCAATTTGGAAGTATTTTAATGTCTTTTATTCGGTTTACTAATGGTAAAGAATATTAAAAATGCATTTTAGTACACTAAACATAGATTAATTATTGTTGCTGGCAAATGTACGTATAATGTATTTGTATTTTAAAATTTGCATTTAATAAAAATTTTAATATTACGTTGCTTACAGTTTTTACAAGACATTGTTTTAAAATTCATTAAATGAGAAAATATTGTTGAATATATAAAATGCTTGAGAGAAAACAATATACTGTGGAATACTTTAAAAAAAAATTTGCTGAATAAATTTTTTTTTTTTTTACCATCCATGTTACACTTTGTTTTTAATATTAAATATTTAATTTTCTGTGAAAGATAATACATAATGACCAGATATTTTCAAAAGAACTATGAAGATTATCTCAAATGCATTATATAAAAGCATTATAGTTTCACCAAAAAAATTAGATTAAAATTTAATTAAATGTTGATAAAATTAGCAGATTAAGTAACTAAACTTCAGTACACTTTCATAGGCAGTGAAATTTTAAATATTATTTATGATTAAAAGTTAAGTAATCAATAATTTTACTATTAGAGGTTGCTTCATAGTGATTGCCAGTTTTCATCATTTATTCTAGTAAAACAATAAATACAATCCAAAAGTAAAATATTGCTATTTAATGAATTGAAAGGAAGTATTGTGAAATTTGAAAAATTGGTTCTCTTTTCGATTACATGTATTGACTATCCCAAATTTTTCTTTGTTTCTTATATGCAGAATGTATTTATTTATATTAATCAGAACTCCCTCATACTAATAAATTTGTTCAAAAAACTCAAAGTTCTACTTTTATAATTATATATAACAGCAGAAACTTAAAATTCAGCTGCAATGTTACATTTTAGTTAAAACAAACAAAAATTATTTAAGATTTTAATGTAGTATTCTAAATAAATATAATGAAATTTTCAATTAATATTCTAAACGAATTGTTTTTTCTTCCATATTTAAAAGTCATTTATTGAAAAAGTTTACATTTTCCTCTAGAAATTATCTGTTTACTATTATCTAATTATCTTTTCAACAGCAAATAAAAAACAAACATTCCTTTTTTTTTGTTACTCTAAGTCATCCGGTGACACAGTATGCAATATAATTTAAACATTTGTGCATTCGTGCATTTTTATCAATATAATGCTGTATAATACGACTGAGAATAATAATAACCTTAAAAGCTATTGTTATATGTGTTCCAAGTTAGCAAAGCAATTTTGAGATGTGTATTAAGTATACTTAGTTATATCCTACACAAAGCTTTCTAAGTTAAAAATGGTTTGCTGTGTGAAATGCAATAAAATGAAAGTGCTGATAAAAAATATTTAGTCTTGTTAATGTTACACTATTTTATTATCATAATATTATATATAATTTCTCATTACACATATTACAATGCTAAACTAATTTATTTGCTACTAAAAGAATGTTTAATATACATGTTATAAATAAAAAAGTATCTGTATATAACATCTTATTTCTGTAAATTTAAATTGCATTTTAAGAAGTTATTTCTCATTTTTATTAATAACTTAGAGTTTTCCAGATGAAAATTAAACTTTTTATACTCTTTCGTATAAATAAAATAAAGGAAATTTATCTGATAATATTGATCTTGAAATGAGGTAATATTTTATAAAGAATATCAAAATGAGAATAATGAAAGCAAGCACAGTAAAAAACATGCTTAGATGAAGAAAGAATTGTACCACCAGGACATTTGAATTTAGCACCAAGAATCTGAAATAAAATGTAAAATCATTTAACTGAGTATGCAATTCAATTATCCATTTATTAACTGCCATCCAACTTATAGTTGATATGTACATCATAACGATAAACATAACTATATAAATTGTAATTAGATATTAAAAATCGGTAGTATATATATCTCTGGAAAAGCATTTAACGTATTGTTGAATTGTGCCTCTCAACGACAAACAAAATAATACAATATGTAGTTCAGACATTCAAGATCCTTTACTATTTGCGAACAAGTTATACTGAAACAATTTTCAGAGCTTAAACAAATACATAATGAATATAAAACATCTAAAATAAAATACCTCGTCACTATATTATCGGTTAATCAATTGTTTGTTTATTAATTAGCATTCAGCGTAGTGTTGAATTGGCCATCACAACAACAAACATAATACAATTTGTAGCTCAGATATTCAAGAATCGGTAGCATTTACATTTGTGAACAAGGCAATAAAATAATTTCAGAGCTAAACAAATATGAGATACTAAATAGCAAACATCTGAATTGAAATACATAATCACTAAATTGTCTTATTCAATTATTTGCTTATTAGCTAGCATTCAACATTTTTACAATGACAAAACACTTCAATATAATCTGTAGTTCAGAATTCAAGATCCAGTTAATAGGTATATATTTGAACTTGAATTTGTGTTACGGGATTTGAAGCAACAATGGCTATTATCCCCTACTTCCAATTAGATGCAGTGTAGGTATATATATTTGTAACAAAGAAAATAATAAACAAAAGTTGAACTTACTTCATTATTGCTTATCAATGGAAATTTCCACGTTGTAAACCGTTTTTTTTTTTTTTTTTTTTTTTTGTATTTGGCTCTCACCATTCCAAAAAGTTAAGTACCATCAGGATTGCTTTCTGTGAATATCAGCTGTTTAAGATTGACCGCTGGCTGTTGCCGGAAGAATCATATTCAAAGAGATGCGTGCCGATAAAAACTACACACTGCTTCCACTCTTGCCGGCTCAAGGACAAAGTGACGTAATCCTTTCGAGTGCACAGAGATTGCTACCAGCACGCATGCGCATGGAGCATCGATTAAAAAAATTGAATATGCAATTTGAACGCCTTTTTTCAGCCGATTGGAGCGAAATTTGGGCACGGATTTATAATTAATGTTAGCATCCGTGAAACCAAGTTTCATTTATCTAAGCCAATGGGCTTATGAGATATAATTTTTACAAGTATGCGATTATCAAACCGACAGACAGTCATCCCTCTGACGGATTTGGCCCCAAATTGTATATGGAACTACATTCCTGATGATAAAAATATGTACCAAATTTTATCTATCTAGCTATTCAAGTTTTTGAGTTATAGTGTTCACATGAACGCGGACAGACAGACAGACTTCCCTTAGACGGACTGTATCCAAAATTTGATTGAAACCTACAAATTATGTGTAAAGATCACATACCAAATTTCATCCCCGTAGCTCTAATAGTTTTCGAGTTATCGTGTTCATAGATAGACAGACATGAATCTAAAGTTGTGTTTTTCGGACTCAGGGAGGCCTAAAACGTGGAGATTCATCAAAATCTCGAGTTCGAATTTTTTGACGATTACAATATTTTCTCCTTGTATACTTCGTATACGAGAAAGTAAAAACGGTTAGGAACTCTTACCCCAGGGCGTATAAATGTATAAATCCGGCTCTGTGCCTACCTGTGAGTATGTGAGCACGAAAACATAAAAACACAATGAGTAGATAAATGAAATTCGGTATGTGATCGTGACACCAAGCATGTCGATCTGTATCAAATTGTGGACTGCAAACAACCGTGCTTCGCGAAGAGGTTCGAATGCGTATTCGATTCTCTTCACTTTATGACGAAATCTAAAAAAATAACGTACCATATTCTGGAAATACATGAGAAAGTCGAGAGGAGAACCATCCAACAGGTTTTGTATTAGTAACATTTAATATAAAATTCTGTGAAAATCTTGTTTCGAATTTATAAGTGTAGCTTTAAGACATGCTAATTATTCCTTTATAAAAAGGGCTTTTTAAACTTTTTCCCATTCCCCTTCGTTCTCAGTGGCAAACATATCCCGGATTCAAGCAAAGTTCTTTATATTACGAAATGTGAATTTTGTTAGAACTAGCTGATTTGGCGCAGAGCATCGGCACTCGGTTATACGCATATCCTAATTTTCCTGACGCTTCGAGAGCCAAACTGGCGATTCAGCACTCCAAGAAAATTCGTTAAGACAAAAAAAAAGACGCCAAGCGGTGTGCCCATGACAGAAACGTAGCCAATGTACAATGTTCATAATATTAAATTCCATATTGTTCACCTCAGTTTATGAATTTACACGATTTTATCTTCGCTGACTTAAACAACTACGTTGATCTGAACGTTCTCCGGCTCGCCTAAGCTCATCTGCTTCATTTCTAACGGATCTCTTTTGAATAATTTCATCCAAAGTTTCATTATATTGTAAGAAAAATATTGTGAATTCTTCATCTTAAACTCATTTTTTTCCGAGAAAAGTTATTTTACACCATAACGAATATAGTAGCAGTGTATGTCTTTGAAGTTATGCCTAACATTGCTACCGGTTTTGTTTAGTAAACAAACTGATCGTTGCCATCGGCATAAGAAAAATTAACCTCTTTTCTGTGCCACGTACGTTAGCGTTATATATATATAGATTCTATGCTCATATCCTTCCTCTTTCTACTAAAGTAGTTTACTCCTTCTCTGAAAACTGTTGTTGCGCATGCGTTGAAATTGAGACCACAGGTCGTTTGATGATTAAGTTAAAGGTGAGCGTCATCAAAGAGGTCTCTGTTGCACGAGAGAGGATCATTGATAAACTACTAGTTAAATTGATCTAACTCCAATGTAAACATCTGCTATGCTTAATCATAACCTTTATCACGTATCAACTAGGCTTAAATAAAGACGACTGGATTAAATATATATTCGCAGCAATAATACATTATATATAACATTTTACTGCATTTAAATGATAAGGGCAGTACAATAGTCAACATGCTGAGTCGTTACGAGCACGAGAGGATAGCTCTCAAAAAGCGCTCAGCTCGTTCGAGATTTCACCCAAGGGCTGTCCGCGGCATAAAAACATCCGGGAGCTCGTGTCGTGCGTAGAGTCACTCCAGGCAGCTGGGCAGGAAAAAGGCCAACTTCTCCCAGGGCAGGTCGGGAAGTTCTAAAGCAGGAAGATATAAGAATCATGTTTAATGGAGAGCAAAGTCATCGCTGCTGCGTATAGAAATCCTCTGATGTTCTTAATAACCGCACCACGCCGATTCTCATCGGATTTTCGCATTGACGACGGGTTTTGGAGCGGTGCGACCCAATTTGCGTGGAGTGGTCTGAACGTGAATATCCTGCTTAAGACTAGAATCGCAATCGTTCGGAAGTTAAGAGGGGTTTGAGGACTTCTGTGGGCACCCTGAATACATTCCCATTTTTGGAGATCTACTTTAATTTTGCTTGTTTCAAAACTAATAATAAAATGTGTTAAACTGAATTACTGCTTGATTATTACTGACTAAAATTGAATACTATTGTATTACAAGACTCTGGAATGAATTGGTGATTCGCTCGGATCCAAAGGACTTGAATCTATACATACAAAACGCACATACATGGCACAGAAAAGAGGTTAATTTCTCTTTTGCCGATGGCAACGATCGGTTTGTTTACAAAACATAAACGGTAGCCTCTTCCATGTGAGACGAAAAAGAAGATGGATGTTCTACTAGCAGGGCGCCATTTTTTTTTTGTCTTGACCGAATCAGATCGGCAATCGTTTAGTCCATCTTTTGATGGCAATTTTCATTTCTTTCTTGATTACGGATTGAAAAGAACTTTGGAATGAATAAGGAAAAATAGCCTTTGTAGGTGAAAGCCCATAAAACCCCCTTAATCAATCAATCAATCAACCCAAGTTAGGCATAACTTCATAGTCATAGCCTGTTACTCTATTCGCTCTGGTGTCTAAAAACAAATTTAAAGGTAAAGGTTGTAACAAACAGACAACCGTTTCATTTAAAATAATTTAATGATAAGTAATATCACCATTATTTACATGTATTTACATTAATTAAAAACAAAAGGGAACTAAACATTTCAGATAGCAGCCGATTCAATGTTCTGATCTCTCAATGCTGTCATCACAGCGCGTCATCTCAGATCACAACACAACGTTCGCGCCAAAGTCCTCTCCGCTTCTTTTTCTGTTTGCGGGGCAGGAAAGAAAGTTTCTAACGTAATTTGATCTACTGGCGTAGCTAACTCGGGTGCAGTGCGACGGCTCTAGTCGGATGGTCTGTTAAATTATAGGGCTGGACGTTACAGGGTATAGAATACTATTCATCTTGAAAAGTATCTGAAATCCTATTTTCTATATAATATTGGTGTAAATTAACATGAGAGGTTAAATCGATTAGGAAAAAGATCAGTGCAAGTTGATTTCGAAAAACAAAATCTCCTTTAGCATGTTGATAACATCATCCACTAGGATAATGCAGCAAGCAAAATTTCAACAGCAATCTAAAATTTGCTTCAGAGCCGCAGTGGCAGAACCTTAGCTTCGGTACAGGAGGATTGAGGTTTCGAGACCAAATTCCACCAAAACACGCCTACGCCAAATGTTCTGCCGTTGTTGTGGTGTGGAAATTTGGAGGGGGATATTTGCTCAGTGCCCTGCACGCCATCTGAGAATATGGGCTTTGGGCCTGAAGATTGCTGAGTTTAGACCTCACTCCACCAAAGATCCACTGTATATGAGGGCCTCTAACATACACGTAGACAATAGAGCAAGTATCATGGCATCCTCCAATTCAAAGAGCACAAACGCAACAGCAAGAAAAATTTTCAAAATCCTCCTTTCAAATCCAAGAATAAAAGTCTCTTGGGTTAAAGCGCATGCAGGCAATATAGGCAATGAGAGAGCAGACCAACTGGCAAAAGACGCAACACAACATGGGCAACCCTATTCACATACTAAGCTTCCTAAACCGTACATAAAAGGCTTCCTCCGGAAGAGGATGCTTGAGGAGTGGCAAACCTCATGGAAGAATGGCGATACAGGCAGGAAAATCTATAACATCATGCCCTCAGTTAGTCTCCGTCCCACTAACTGGATTAGAGAGGATGTTATCTTCTTCTCTCAACATGGACCTTTCCCTGCCTACCTCAAAAGATTTCACCTGTCTGACAGCGACTATTGCAGTTGTGGTGGAATTGGCACGGCACTTCACTATGCCACGGAGTGTGTCTATACAGTGTCTTGGCATATGAGGAAGCCAGCGCCAAACTTCGAACAAGAATGGCTGAAAAGGGTCGCTAATAACCTCTTCTCCAGGCAGAAAATTCGTGGGATCATCAAATTCATGAGCGAAAACAGAGATCTTTTCCGGCCTCCCTAGCCTTCAACATCCCAGCGAGCTGAACTATGTAGCTCAATCACCGGACATTCCACCTCCAAATAAAAGAAAGGTATTTCAACATCCAAAGAAAAGAAGACTATTACGAACTAATAGTGTAACAGTGAAAATGCCTGTGCTGTACATAGTGTATATATTTCCGTCTTTTTGTTTATCTTGTTTTTCTTTTCCTTAAATAAAATTCCCGTGTCTTGCCCATCAAACCGTTCAGTGACCGATCTGGTCACGGGTACGGGGGTAAGGGACGGCGTTCTGTTCTGTATATGAGGGCCTGGGGCTTGTTAAATCTGTCTTGCTCAAATGTCCTCCCACTGATATGGCGCAAGGTAAGGAGCCCACACCGACTCAGCTTACCCGAATACTTCAGATGTCTTTATGTAAATTTTAACGTGATTGGGAATCCTAGACCTTGAAAGTGCAACATAGAGCTATCCATGTGAAAAGACAGGCTCATCGAGGTAAATTCCAACATGATCGAAAGTTTGCCCCTGCGATTTGTTGATATTCATCTCGTAAGCTGGAATTAACGGGAACTGGCGGCGGTTGAGAACGAATGGTAGATTCACGTCACTGGTGGCTAATTTAATTCTTGGCAAGAAAACAACATCGCCACGATTGCATTCAGATACAATTTGGCGTCCAAACTATATCACGCACATGATATACGACTGACGTAATTTACTACTTTCTATTAAAAAACGGAAATTAATTTGAAATATTGGATTAATACAATTTAAAATTTCTCGGGAACTATTGAACATAACGAGATAAATTTTATATCAATCGATAGAAAATTTTATTTCACTATTTTAGAGCTATTAAATTTGAAATTAGAACGACAATTACTCTTTTAAATTTAAAAATACTGAAATTTAGGTTCTCTAACAATGAAATAATGCTGTTTAATGTCTCGCAGTGCTATGGCTCGAGTTTTATTGTTGGTGACGTCAGAGCGTTACCGAAGTATCTGGGTTATTATATTAGTAATTTTTTCTCAAGTCAATAAATGGCGAATAATAAGAAAAAAATCAGAACAAAACATTACTTCAGAGCAATGGTTTTCTTAAACTGATATTATTAAATTTCTAGCAATGCATCAAGCAAAAATTCACATAGACGGGAAATAAAACTGTAATTCAATCTTGGTTTTAAACATCTTAATAGCTTTAGTTGAGAGAAATGAGGAAAGAAACCTCTTAAACAAAACATAAAGCCTACCATGAAATCCTAAATGAAGCATTTCCCATCAAATATTATAGAAAAGTTCGTGACATACAGAAATTATTCACTACATACCTTTTCTGAAGCGAAGATTAAAAATGTTCGCAGATTCTTCAAGAAAATTTTCTTCTGAATTCATCAGAAGATTCCGAGTTTTACAAATGGCGCACACGGACGCTTTCAGAAATGAATTACTTGGAAGAAACATTGTTTGAAAATTGCATTGTTTAGTCTTCCGAGAAGTAACAATGCTATGTTTTATTGCATTGAATTTTTAATGTCAATATCTATAACAATGTTTTCCATTGTTATAGTTTTTCTTCGTCTATTTTTGAAACGGGAGTTGGCTGTAAAGCTAAATTTAATAAAAGCGCGGCAAGTTTATATGTTGGATACGAAACAAAAGAAATTACAATAATCTTAGAGAGCATTTGATTTCTAACTATGTCACTAATAGAAATTTGGTTGTAAATCGCGTAAAATTCGTCAGTATAAATTTCACTATTCCAAGCAATTATCCAACTGCGATTATCCTTAATCCTTAATAATATAATAAATGCGAAAGTGTGTCTGTCTGTCTGTCTGTCTGTTTGTTAAACTTTCACGACCAAACCACAAAACCGATTTGGATGAAAATTGGCAGAGTTGTAGCTTGAAACCCGAGAACGGACATAGGCTAGGTGAAATCACGTTAAATTAATTATTTTTGACTGCAGATTAAAAATAGTTAACAAAGAAAGCCCATTGACTCCGCGATTCGCGATGAAGATTTTTATTTTTCACTCAACTGTCACGTGATCCTTCAGGAATGCGAAAACATGTGAAATAAATTATTTTTTAAATCAACTATCACGTAATCCTTTTTTCCGCTGTAACTTCGGAACAAATTATCCGATACAAATAATTTCTATACCATCTTAAAGATAAAAATTTTACCTTTTCAATGATAATAATTTTATTTCTGTGACATTTTTCATTCAATTTTTATTAATTTTTTAAATTTTACGTGCAGACGATTTTGAAATAACGCAAATTTATACCTACTTCGCTGCTAGGAAACGGTTAGACTTTGAACTAATTTATCTTTGTTTCTGAAAGTTTTGCTTATGTTTATAAACATCTATAAAACAAGGCAGAAATTACATGTATCTGTCTGTCTGCCGGTCGATCGGTCGGTCACAAGAACTCCTCCTAAACGGTGAACGGTAGCAACATGAAATTTACACACAAGGTGCTATTTTCAAATTTCAGAGTTAATTAGTTCTTAAGATATTTAATTAAATAACGAACATTAGCCGCTTTTAAGCCTATTGCTTAGACGTTTTTTGACAATAACTTCTGAAATCTTTATTAGACAACAATTATTTTTATGCTATTTTAAAGACCAGAAAATGATCTTTTTAATGCTATTAATTACATTGCGATGAAATGTTTTCTCTGATTGTTATTAAGGTTTAAAAATATTTTTGTAACGTAATTTCTAACAAGTCTTTTTATTCTTATAGAAATAAATTCAAGCGAAATTACTCTTTCGCGCGCGGGATTCTGCCAGTGTTAAAGTTAATATAAGAAAATATTGCTTTCTTTGACCATTAACAACAAAGGAGACTTTACACTTCCGGTTTCCTGTTGTCCTTGCATTTGCAGCTTTTAATGCGGTTACACAGTGATCCAATGATGTTAGTGAATTATTCTCTTGATGTTTTGTTTAAATTTCACAATGAGGTATTACAAAACATCCATCTGTAGATACGGTAATGGGCATTAACAAGAAACATCATATACTGTAGAGCTCTTCAACATCTTAGAATTGTCAGGGCACCTTCCGACAAGCCGAGATTGAATGCCGCTGTGCCAGTACTACTAATACGCAACCTCGATATACCGAGACTGCGCAATGGCACACGGTCACAAATTACACACCAAGGTCCAAACGTTATGAAAGCTATTGTTATGACTGATATAGGGAGAAGAGAGAGTATTTTAATTCCACGCCTTCCGATAATGCCGAAGGATTTATCATCTCAGTTCAGAAGGTAACAAATCCCTTTCAAAATGTCATTTACCAGGCTCAGGGCCAGATACTGAAAGTGGCAGATGTACATATGGAAAAACCATATTTTTCGCATGGGCAACTACACATGGCGTGTTCACGTGTGTCCAGCCCACACAACCTCTACATCCGTGTAAATAATGTGATATACAAAAGCATATTAGAATAGATATACAATTTACATAACTATATCAGCATACATGTACAGTACACTCCTGTCAGCCGTCGAATTAAGTATTATCAACCGTCAGAACTTTTTCCTTTCCCCTTTCAAAATGCAACAAAACATTTACATTCGTGAATTAAAAAAAAGATTAATTCAAATTCTTCGCGTACGAAGTCGCGGGTAACAGCTAGTAATATAATAAATGCGAAAGTGTGTCTGTCTGTCTGTCTGTCTGTCTGTTTGTTAAGCTTTCACGACCAAACCACAAAACCGATTTGGATGAAAATTGGCAGAGTTGTAGCTTGAAACCCGAGAACGGACATAGGCTAGGTGAAATCACGTTAAAATAATTATTTTTGACTACAGATTAAAAATAGTTAACAAAGAAAGCCCATTGACTCCGCGATTCGCGATGAAGATTTTTATTTTTCAATCTACTGTCACGTGATCCTTCAGGAATGCGAAAGCATGTGAAATAAATTATTTTTTAAATCAACTATCACGTAATCCTTTTTTCCTCTGTAACTTCGGAACAAATTATCTGATACAAATAATTTTTATACCATCTTAAAGATAAAAATTTTACCTTTTCAATGACACCAATTTTATTTCTGTGACATTTTTCATTCAATTTTTATTAATTTTTTAAATTTTACGTGCAGACGATTTTGAAATAACGCAAATTTATACCTACTTCGCTGCTAGGAAATGGTTAGACTTTGAACTAATTTACCTTTATTTTGAAAATTTTTCTTATATTTATAAGTATCCATAAAATAAGGCAGATTTTACATGTATCTGTCTGTCGGTCGGTCACAAGAACTCCTCCTAAACGGTGAACGGTAGCGACGTGAAATTTACACACGGCATTCTAGAGCATATTTTTAGGTCAAAGGTGTTATATTGAACTTTCAGAGTTAATTAGTTCTTACGATATTTAATTAAATAACGAACATTAGCCGCTTTTAAGCCTAATGCTTAGACGTTTTTCGCCAATAACTTCTGAAATCTTTATTAGACAACAATTATTTTTAGGCCATTTTAAAGACCAGAAAATGATCTTTTTAATGATATTAATGCCATTGCGATGAAATATTTTCTCCGATTGCTATAAAGGTTTAAAAATATTTTTACATCCGTACAAATAACGTGGTATACAAAAGTATATCATCATAGATAAACAATTTACATAACTATATCAGCATACATGTACAGTACACTCCTGTCAGCCGTCCAATTAAGTATTATCAACCGTCAGAACTTTTCCTTTCCCCGTTCAAAATGCAACAAAACATTTACATTCGTGTATTAAAAAAAAGAATAATTCAAATTCTTCGCGCACGAAGTCGCGGGTAACAGCTAGTCTTAATATAAATAAAAGTCGTTGTGGCTATGTATGTGGGTATGTTTGT
>BGPR01008967.1:48861-60386 GCA_013235015.1 Araneus ventricosus | reverse complement strand
AAAATTGCGACCACCAACAGTAATACAAACTAGGCAGCTGTGATTGGCTTACCATTCTGCGGCCCGAAGTAGTAGGCCTAGCCATCGTTGATCTGATGCGTCTGCTGAAAAACGTCATATGTAACTATGTTTTAGGCCTGTGATGGGAGATTTTATGAATAGTGAAAAGGCAGACATGCATCTAATGTATGGTGCTGCTAGTGAGAACGAAAGATTAGGTTCAGCGCTACGGCTGCATTAGGAACGTTTTCCGAACAGCTGTTTTCCTAACCACAAAATGTTTGAACGGTTGCATCGGAACCTTTGCTAAAATGGTTCATTCATAGCCAGCTCTGACGCAAGGACTGGAACAAGAACTGTGCGTCATCCAAACTTGGAAGAAACCATTTTGAACATTGTGAATGAAACACCAACCACAAGTACAAGAGCTATTGCACGTCGTGTACATGTGAGTCAACCCACCGTTTGGAGAGTCTTAAATGAATAACGCTTACATCCATTCCATATTCAGAGAGTCCAAGCTTTGAAAGCAAGTGATTATCCTCTACGCATAGAATTCTGCGAATGGTTTTTGCAGCAGTGTGCGTTGCAGCCGAATTTCCCAACTTATGTGCTATTTACAGATGAGGCGACTTTTACACAGGAAGGTGTTTTCAATGTGCACAACCCAGATAGTAATTTTAGTTTGCAGAAAATTTGCAGCAGATTTGCACTGCAAATCTGCAAGCATGCTGCAAATTTCACACGACAAGAGTGCAAGTGCGAAACAAGCTTGCAGCAAGTTCACGCAAGCTTCGAAGTCGCCATGGGACGAATTTGCAGCAAGCTTGCATTGCAAATTACAGCAAAAACAGAGCACGAACACAACCCGGGATAGAACTCGCGTTTTACCGGTTTCGAAGCAGACATGCTAACCATTCGGCCAGTTAAACTCTGAAGAGGAGAAGATAGATTTCGCTTATACATCGTTCGATTCGATTCGTATACAATTTATTTTAAACTATTTTCTTGGTTTCATTAATTTTTTGAGTTGAGAATATGATTTGAAGTCAAAGAGAGAGCGATTTTCGCTAATAAGTACGTTTTGCTAGTAGAATAAATTATGAAATTAGAGTTCAAAAGTAATTACTTTAAAATGGGACAAAATGTATAAGTTATTATTTTTCAACAAACATTGATTGTCTTTTCGGTTTAATTTTGTTTATAAACGTTAAAATTTCAACATGAAGAAAAAGGCGATATAGTTTTCTTTAAAGTGCGAGTGTTATATTTAGTAAAAAGATGGAAAATGTTTCAAATTTTTTTTATAAAAAAGTTATTTTTTTTACAAATTAGCATTGATTTATTGAATTAATAAAAAGAAAGACGGTCTAGGAGATGCTATTAAAAATCGGATGTTTTTTAAACAGAGACAAATATAATCTCTTTGTGCTAAGCGTGTTTTTCAAGAGGTTTGTCACGTCGAACTTGTAGCAAATGCGTTGCAAGCGAGGGTGGCGCTAGTTGTCACGGCGAACTTGCTACAAGTTCGCTTCAAGTTTGACGCGTCAAATTTTGCCACAAGTGAATATCAAGTCAAAATCAAACTTGCTGCAAACTTACGCGCTGTCTTTGAATACTCTTGTGAGGGCAACAGAAAATCCACACGCTCCATATTCCAAAAACGCTTCTCTGTGAATGTTTGGGCGGATATTGTGAAAGATTTCCTCATAGGCCCATATCTCTTACCAACACGACTCAATGGCTCTCGTTAACGTATTTTTCTGAAGAGGTATTACCAGAATTGCTGTAAGATGTTCCGACTGTCGTTCGTAATCACATGTGGTTTCAGCATGATGATGCGCCAGCCGATTTCAAAGTGGTTGTCCGCAATTACCTGGATGTCAGTTTTGCGGGATGTTGGATTGGGCATGATGGACCAGTCCGATGGCCGCCCCGATCGCCAGATTTATCGAGCATTGATTACTTCTTATGGGTACATCTGAAAGTCATCATTTACGAAACTCCAGTTGGCTCAATTTAGGACCTCGTTGTTCGACTATCCAGTGCGACAGCAAGTGCCCGCGAAATTCCTGTCATATTTGAAATTGTCCGGCGCTACCAAGCATGTACTAATGTTGGTGGTCGCAATTTTGAGCATTTATTGTAAACAATGCTGCAAGGAAACAGATGATGGCTAGGCCTACTACTTCTGGCCACAGCATGGTAAGCGAATCACAGCTGCCTAGTTTGTATTACTGTTGGTGGTCACAATTTTGAGCATTTATTGTAAACGTTGCTGCAAATAAGCACTTTGCGATGATGTTATAAATAAACAGTGTTTTCCTTGTCATGTCTCATTTTTTGTGTTCGTGCCTCAACGCGTCACTTCCTACCATACATTTCTATACAAAAAATGCATGTATCACCCCTCAAAGTTTGTCCCATGATTGTAGAATCACCCTGTAGATTAAGGGGACATACGACGCTTAACCCTAAAAAAATGGTGGAAAACTGTTAAATTCGATGCATTATATCTCGGAAACAATGCAATTCAGAAACTCCCTTTTTTTGTAGAAAAAATACCTTTTCTTTCTCTTATAGTGAACACATTTTCAAACGTTATATTGGTATGTATTTATTTGATAGAGTAATAAATATGGGCATAATTTTGGGAGAAAAAATGAGATAGTCATCTTGCGCGCATGATTACGGATAAAATATTTATCTCAACACAATATTTTAGGTATCTAAGTAAGCGAAACAGTCTGTTTAGGAAACTGAACCTCAATTTATAAAACTTTAAATTTAATTTCTATTTTATATAACAATTTAAAATAAAAATATTAAAAATAGTTAAAATTTCAACTTTTCTAAACCACCACAACCAAAAAAACCCTCTTTGGGGGAATATGTACAAGAATGTGGTTCAATTTGTAGAACATAGCAAAATATATATTTGGTAAACATTTTATGTAAAAATATTCATTAGTTCTTGAGATATCGTGCGCGCAATATAAAAAAAAACACATTTTGAGATATAGCGCTTTATAAATAAGGCCATATTCAATGTTTACGTTGAAGAGCTGGTATATTTTCCTTCATAACTTTCATAATTATGGAAATTTTTTAACGCGGTTTGTTTTAAATTTTTCAGAAAAGACATGGGAATAATATACATTTTTTTTTTCATAAAATCGAAAATTTTT
The DNA here is from genome assembly GCA_013235015.1 of Araneus ventricosus. Lineage (NCBI taxonomy): Eukaryota > Metazoa > Arthropoda > Arachnida > Araneae > Araneidae > Araneus > Araneus ventricosus. Next base: position 57,198 of record BGPR01008967.1, on the reverse strand, counting down.
GAGGTTTAACAGTCATATGTCCCCTTATCGTATGTCAGCATTTCTTCTTTTAGAACTTTCATACGCAATCTTTTTCCTATAAAACAGTTGCAAACAGTTAAGCGTGTTAACTGTCTTTCAGATTATTTCAAAGTAAGAGTCAATGCTTCCATTTGCTAACCATGATATAGAGTAACTTTTGTAGAGAAACAAATATTCATGCTGTAATTACTAAAAGGAACTACTACCCAAACAAGCAGGAATAAATTAAATTTCTTCACGTCCCACTCATATCCTTAGCACAAACAATAAGCATATCTTTCTTTTCCTTTGTAAGGGACACATCATAAGCAGCTTTCCCATTTCTATTCGGAAACAATGATGGCAAACAAAAGAATTCATCCCACACAGGGCTAGTTTCCTGAAGAAGTAGTAAATGTGAAAACCTATTGAGTTGATTGAATTCGACACACGTAACTAATTAGAAAAAGTTTCTGGTCATCTTTTGATTAGCCGGATAAAATATGATTACCTAGCACGATAGCGAAAGTTTCCTGATAAGCAGAATCCCGCGCGTAACGACAATAGTGGTTTCCGATTTCGGAAACCACCGTAACATCGGTTTTATTTGGTTCTTTCTAGTTCTCACGGTTTATTGTCGAAAACCTCGTCGTGGCAATTTTATTGGATAGATATGCTGTTTAAATCAAACCTGTTCACAAATCGCTTGATACGACTAGGAAATCACCCGTCTTGTTATGACGGAAGCAAACTTCTTCTTCATTCGAGAGATTTCTTATCAAATTTCACGTGTTTAAATAGATATATATGCGAGTGAAATGTTTAATATTGATTGAAAAAAAATAAAATAAACATATGTTTTATGACAGGAAATACTTTTTTATTTACATATTTCTTATTCAAAAAGCCTCTTGGTAAACAACATTCTGTGGGAAGTATTTTTCGTTGCTTAACAATTTTATTATAATTCAATAACCAAGAAATTCTTACCTTGTCAAACGAAAGTCAAAAGTTAAAATTTCAACGGAATTCCTTTTCGAAATTCTAATCGAAACAAAGCACTTATCTGCCTAAAAAACCTTGCCAAAAAATATTATCAAATTATATCATCACGATTGCAATAAATAATCAGATGCATCGTGGCGTCGAAACTATATTACGCGCATGATATACCACTGACGTGATTTACTACTTTCTATTAAAAACAGAAATTAATTTGAAATATATCATTAATATAATTTAAAATTTCTCAGGAACTATTGATCATAGCGAGATGAATTTTATATCAATCGATGGCAAATTTTATTTCACTATTTTAGAGCTATTAAATTTGAAATCAGAACGACAATTACTCTTTTAAATTTAAAATGACTGAAATGTAGGTTCTCTAGCAATGAAATAATGCTGTTTAACGTCTCGCAGTGCTATGGCGAGAGTTTTATTGTTGGTGAGGTCAGAGCGTTACCGACAGACAGATCTGGGCTATTATGTTAATAATTCCAGATATCGAGGCTTTTTGTTCTTTTGTCTGGTCCGGTTTCTATGCTTCGCTGTTGGCATTCGTTGACAAATAATTCCTAGAACTTTAGAGTGATTTATTTCCTAATCTTTTAGCACAGCACCCTTTAAAATTTAATTTATTATATTATTTGGTTGCAATGACTTGGTTAATTTACCAATTGCCTAATTACTTGGTAATTAAACTTTTTGAGAAATTTATTTAATTAATTGGTTACCTTTACCATATAATTTTTAAATTTCACTAATTAATAAGCTAAATTTCTCTATTCTATATGACAACAATCGTAATCTCTTCATTTCTTGCAATTATAATGGTTTTAATTAGATTGTTCTCACAGAATTGTTCTGGAAATCTGCTAATACAGCATATGTTCGTTTTTGTCTGTAGTCTTTTCTGTTCCAAATGAAAAAAAAATTGAGGCTTTCTCTGCATCGCATTTTTTAAAACTTTAACCAATGGTCCTATTCATTGTAAAGACGGCATTATTTTTAGAGACATAATAATTTGACTCTCAAGAAGGTACCTTCTTTTTCCTCATATATGCACTAACTTACAAAGCTATAGTACTTGGATGAGAGGCCACTGTATAACTAAGCAGGGTCTCGCTTCCCCGGAGCGTATAGTAATGGTGGTGTGGCTCTTAGGGCCTATCTCCGACGACGGGTCGTACCACGTTAAAAGGGGGATCGTCGCATAATCCCCTTGCAATTGGGGCTTTTTTTAATGCGGCCACAGTGCCCGATTTTCTGTCGCGGCGACCGGTCTTTCAATGGTACCGCAGGGCTTCGCACCAGGTTGGGGGCCTTTTGCGAATTACGAAGTTATATTTACAATCAATGAACTTTTGTACAATACTACACACCAAAATTGTGTTGAAATTTTACTTCCAAACAAATATTAAAACTTTACAAAAAATCAAATGCAGAAGCCAGTGTGATAAAATATTTCAGCAATGCAATGAAATTCAAGTGAAATAAAGTTCTTATAAGACATTAATCTCCAAGGAAGGAATTTTTACTATCTAGCCTTAACAGTGGCAATAGCACACGAAGATGGAAGAGGTCTTTTGATGTAATAATGAGATTGGTATTTATCACGACAATATGAAAATTGCCGTGATAAATATGCAAAAAAACATTACAGGAATAACATATAATCTTCTTCAACTTTTTATAACATGAACCGTTTGGTAGAATCATTGAAGAATGTTTCACGAAAAGAGAAAACAAGATTAGATAGACTAAGCAGAAAAAACAACTATCAGCAAGGAAAAAAAACTATTATTTTATTTCTCTCTCTCGCTCTTTAATGTGAATTATTTACACAAATCTTTGCTTTTATCAGTGTTAACAAAACGATACTGACGTATCTGTTTTTTTTCACTATTAGGAAAATTACCATTATATGTCTTCTTTTTTCGTATTAATAAAACTGCAAATACGTGTTTGCGTTTATCAGCATTTACAAAATTGAAATTGCACATCTCGCCTTTACAAAATAATTCAAATGTTTTCATGGTGCCGAACTCGTCATTTACTCGCCAGAAACGTTGAAATCAGTAAAACGGCTCTTCAAGAAATATTTCTGCCAAATTCGAAGGAAATCAAACAACGCATTTGGTCGCAATAGAGTAACAAACAAATTTACAGACAGACAAAGTGCTGAATGGTTGAGTTAAAACGTAGACCTCGCTTTGATCGGTCAATAATATTGATAAGCTGCAGATACAGTGTATTAAAATCTGAAAAAATTAAAAATTTCATCTAAGATACATGGTTTCTTGTACCCCAGTTTGCTGAGATTCGGCTACAATATATTTCGTGATGTTTATATTCTAGATACGCGTGCTTTTTTCCCCTCCATGGATTCGTAAGCAGTTGTAGATGCGTTTATATATGTATGTTGTCATTTATAAAATAAGTTCATCCATACAGTCAGTAACTATTATTATCTAACTTGGTTACATTTCTGTCTTCAAACTGGAAACAATAATAATTACTAAGAATATTAGTGACAAAATTCACTCCCATGTAACCATCATATATCCCACCTTTTTATACAATAACAAGATAATCGTTTTGTTATTTAATGAAAACGTCGTCGGAGGAATTGCCGATAATAAATAGGCTACAGATAACCGTGTCACTAACAATATTAGTTATTATTTTATTTTTTTATAAAATAATGAGTGGTTTTTTTCTGTTTTATGTGATTTATTAGACAAGGTGCTAAAAAAACAGTTCCCGTCGTTTATGTTTTCTGATATATTTCACCTAGAAGTTAAGTTTGCAAAAAAATGGTAAAGTTAGAAATCTATCCTATGAAGGTCAATTCATTGTCCTAGTGCTGTTTCCCGTTCTTATTTGTGTCGGTACGCCTGTTACAACAGGAATTAGAAGAAATAATTAATAATCCACGTCAAAAAAAATAGCAGAACGGTCTCATGAAACGAAAAATGGAATGGTGTTAATTGTTGCCACCAAAAGATTTAGAAAAGAAAGGAAAATGAAAAATGTAATTTTTATTTTTAGTGGCAATTATTTTTGTTTAGTGGCACGAGAATCACACTGATTGTGCAAATTATTCCAATTTTGTTGCTCATGATAAAACTGTTTGCGTGAATATAAGTATTGGAGAATGAAATCATTTCACAATGCGCATGCGCAGAATCTCCTCAATCCTTCATTCTTCACGGAATGTCCAATTACTTGCAAACAATGACAAAGACACCCTTTAGGCGACTATTAAAATTACTTTTAGGGCTATTATTTTGATCATGAAAACCAAATATAAAACTACTTTTTAAGAGAATATTTTATTTCAGTAAGCGTGCGCGTGTCTGTATGCGGCTCCTTCGAGTAAAGTAACGATTAATCCACATTTACCCATAAACTTATGACATATCTTGTACTTGAAAGCTAATAGGATAATGCTGTTACGCATTTAAAAAAATTCCAAACTGTGAAATGTATTTATGTGACCATTTAAGATATATGTATCACTGCAGGTAAAGATGACATTTTCGGCGAGAACCCTTGCATTCACACCAGTGTTGGGAAGTCACGATGTAACGTGAGAGCCCTCACTTACTGTGACTTGCATAAGATCTTGAGAGAGGACCTGTTGGATGTGTTGGATATGTATCCGGAATTTCAAGAGCACTTTTCACAAAATCTAGAGATAACATTTGGCTTGAGAGACGTGAGTATACATTTGTTTAACTTTTAAGTTACTCAGTATGAAATTATTTTCAAAAACGAATCAACAAATGCGGAAATGAAATTTTCGAACATCCACTTAACCCTCCGTTATTCGCAAAATCCAACAAGTACGCTTCCGGTCTGCTTCTATTAGCAGTTTTTAGCGCATTACAATTTGAACTTTTGTTAAAGAACACTAACTTACATTCTCATTGGGACTAACTATCACATTTATACAAAGTGACTTTTAATTAACCTACAACCCCTAACTGAAATAACTTCTCAGAATCTCACTAGATGGCGCCACGAATGCATGCAGTGGCAGAGGGTGTAAAAGGAATTTGTTTCGTATCAGTTCCACGCCATTTTGGAAATGTCTCCCAAAGTGTCATATTCAACCGAAGATAGTATATTTATTGTTAAAAATTGGTATTTATGTGGCGAAAATGCTACACTATTGCTACGGAAGAGGTCTGCAACATTCAAAAACCGACCTAAGCCGTCTAGAGTAATCCAAGTGCATTGCATTGGCCACCTTATTTACCAGATCTGAATCCATGTGATTTCTTTCTTTGGGGTCATATGAAAGATTTGGTCTACAAGAAGAAGCCGACAAACCTTATTAGACTCTAAAGTTCCATAACTGACTCATTTGCAAGCATTAAAAGGAAAACTCTTGAACTTGTAACTGACAACTTTGTGACTAGGTTGCGCTATTGTTAGATTAATATTACTTAATATTCTAATATTGCTTAGTTATAAGTATAAATATTACTTACATAATAAATTTCTTGATATCTTACGTCTTCCTAAACCGTAAAAAAATCCACTATGCATAATTAAATTTAGTAAGAAAATAATAAAAATTTGTTATAAAATATATTGTTGTCTATCGAAATTTCAATGCATAGAAATTTCCAGGAACTTTTAAGTTCTATAAATAGAGTTTTGACTGTATTTATAACATAAGAAAGGTTACAGTTATCACATATCAAAACAGATGCGACGTTATTTAAACTTCATATGCGAGAAAAGAAAAATATTATTAGCATACGGCGGAATGCCTACGCGCATGTAATTAAAGATATTTTTCAAAAATATGTATAATATTTTTATGTAAAAAATTATTACAATGAAGAAATATTATAAAAAACAAAATCTTCCTATTATCTACAACTATATTTTTAATTAAAATGAAAATATTAGTTCTACCAAACAGTTTTCAAATCTCGCAGCTTCTCGAAATATCGCAGTTAATTTTACCCGAAAGTTATAAATAATTCTTAAAGAATGGCACAAAATTTAATTAAGGAATCCAAGTGGCAACTATGAAAAAATTACAATACTAACGATAAAATAACTGCTTCACTTCAATATATAAAAACATACTTTTTAATTACTAAAAAATAATATTAATTGATTGTCACGAAACCTACACTAAAACCTTTCTTACGATTCATAGTATTTAAGAGCAGAATTAGAAGAAAACTTATTTAGTAGTCGGGATTTCTATAGCATACAAACTACTTTTTAATTAATAAAAAATAATATTAATTGATTGTCACAAAACCTACACTAAAACCTTTCTTACGATTCATAGTATTTGAGAGCAGAATTAGAAGAAAACTTATTTAATAGTAGGGATTTCTACAGCATACAAATTACTTTTTAATTAATGAAAAGCAATATTAATTGATTGTCGCGAAACTTACATTAAAACCTATCTTACGATTCATAGTGTTTGAGAAAAGAATTAGAAGAAAACCTATTTAATAGTTGCGATTTCTATAACATACAAACTTTTTTATGAAATTTCACTATTATTTAAATAGATATGCATATTACATCGGGATTGCGAATAAAAATTGCAAACGAATGATTGAACTCCTAGGATTAAAAGTTCTGTTTGAACAGCTTGTATTTTACTCTTTTATTTTCAAAACCAGTTTCTAACAAGCACTCCATTCATTAAAATTAATTAAACGTACCTTAAGATGTATAAACAGCTTTAAGTCTTCATTTCACGAGTAAAAAAATAACATTTTCCGAATTCTCTGATAAATCCTTCGAAATATCTCTGTATAATACACTCAAACATTCTCTTCCACTTGGTTATTTGAATCTTACAATAAAATGTAATAATAATAGAATTTCCCTATAATTGCTTGACATTTAATTTTAGGGAAATTAAATTTATTAAATGGAATTCCATCATTTCAGAAAAGAAAGGAAATAAGATAATAATTTAATTAACGAAATCTAATGTATTATACAAAACAGTTCAAATCTAAAACTCCTTTTAAAAAGTTTAAGATTAAATCTCTTGATTCAAAAGTAATCCTCTTTTAAGTAATAGTATTAACAGCCTTGTAAACCTAAAATACAGCTATGATTTCGTTTACATAAATCTTTTTGCGTAAATGAATATAAATTATGATTATGAATATTCACATATCAGAAAGAATTAGCTTATCGTTCTTAATTTCCAGTATTTATCTAATAACTAATTTTTGTCCTTTCAGATATTTGCAATTTGCCAGTGAAATTTGCAATCAGAATAAATTAGATTTAATAATTAAAGCATTATGTGAACAATTAATGAATTATTTCGGTCTTCAGGGGGAATAAGTTGAAACAAATTATATTAAATAAAAATATAAGCAAATATAATGAAATAAATAGGGAGATAGAATTGTAGATTTAAAATTTAAAGAGAGTTTTAAAAATGTAAATCGAATTCAGATTCTTTAACTAAATTTTTTAACTAAACCATAAATTCCTCCTGTATTTGGTTTATGTCTTCTTAAACCCTTTGAATTGTTCTTTTTCACTAATTAGATGATTAATTTCGTTTGGGAATGTATTGATTCAACTATGATCCCATAGAGCAAATGAGATATGTATAAATTCCACTAATTTCTTTATTAAGTTGTGATCTATTTGAATCACTGAATTTAATTGTCACCTGTAAGTTAAAAAATAGATAACCTGACGCATGAATAGCTCCTTGACATGACGATTAACGGGTTGATTAATATTACAAGTATGATTATTATAATTCATAGCATAACTTAATTCAGTGTTTTCGGCTGAGCTTTTTAAATAAAATTAATAGTAATTGAAGTTTATTCTATTAGCTTACCATAGGATTCTGTTTTTACGCGTTATATTTGTTCAAAACTGTTTGGATGCATTTTGTGAAGAATAGGAGTAACTTTTGAAAGTTAGTAAAATCAAATAATGAATTTGGGCATTGTTTTTTACAAATTTTTTTACTATAGATTTGTTAACGAGTATCATGCGAATGAATATCTATAGCATTTATTCTGAAATCGCCATTTAAAAATATTTTAGAGGTGGTTGTAATAACCGTTCAATTAACGCAACTAATTCTCATACTCTTAGAAAAATAGAACTATACACGAGACATCCTTTTTGAATAGTCAGTTTCAAAGTGCAGTCTTTTCTTTAGCCTTAAGACAAAATGTCTGGCTTCAAACTAGAGACAATCACAATTACGCAAATTTTAAAGATGTGAACGAAAGTTCAATTCTTGATCAAATCAGTTTCTTTACAAATATTTGTCAAGAAATTTATAATACTTCATCAATTTAA
>BGPR01008967.1:35424-48707 GCA_013235015.1 Araneus ventricosus | reverse complement strand
CAAAGTCATTTAACAGTAACCCATTTTAAACAAACTGACTACAACGGTGCAAATGAATTATCAGTGTTAATGATGTAAAAGCTGTTAAAGGTTTTGTAAAAGATTTATATATTTTTTTGTACTGCGAAAGTTTATACAAATATGAATGGCTTTATTTAGAATTTCGGAATATTATCGGGCATTATTCGAGGGACTTTTAATATTAGTGTAGAATAGTATAAATAATCGATTACTTGATTTAAAGTTTGTATTCACCCAATGGTCTTTAATTCGTGGACATTTCTTACACTTATTGACAACATCTCTTTATCTTTGAAGATTTAGAATAATTTTTCAATTCATATTGATAAGATTTACGATGGAAAACAGATTTAAAGGAATAGAATAAAAGCCAGCTCAGTGCGAACAAAAAGAGTCAGAATGCCTGGCGTCATATCAGTCAGAGTTCGAAAAACAACTGCAAGTGTTACAGGAGGAGGGTGGAAGATTTCCAAGAAGGAGGCGAAAACGGAGGTTCACAGACTTCCTCTGTCCGTCAAGACTGAATATGAAAGAAATGGTGACTTCTGGGGATTTTCTCCAATCCAAACTGAACAATTAGGACATCCTAAGAAACTTGTTTTATCTTGTAAAAAATTATAAAATAAAATTCAGTTTGTACCCTTTTTATTGTATACGTCGTCTATAGTTTATTAGGCAATTTGAAAATATTTGTCTGCTTATTTATGTTAAGTATCTAATTGTGCTAATTCACACGATGTCACTGCCACGTGATTAATGTCACCGCTCATGTCGTCTAACATTTAACTTCACTTTATCTTATAACGTGCTGTGATATCTTTTCCCCCCTGCAAAATGCATTGTGGATTCCAAAATTAAATTGACTCCATTCATTTGATGTACATCACATGAAAAGCAATTGACTGCTTTGTGTCATCCTTCTTTTTATAAATGTAAACTCAATAAATTACACTGATGCCATCATTATAAATTTTATGAATGTAAAGCATTATTCATGTGTTGTTCGAGGAAAATGAAAGACTAGTAGCGATAGTTATTCTCACGGAGAAAAGGGGGGGGTGGTATTATTTCTGTTATCTTATAACAATCCATCTATAGCACCATTCTTTTTAACTCTCCTATATAATATTAAGAGAATGAAAATAAGTTACTTTTGAAAGAAACTGAATGATTTATTTATTTATTTACAACCCTCTCCAACCTACCAAGAGGGTGTAAGGCCTTCCACAGACAGGACGGGAAGCATAAAACAAAAGAAATGAACCACATTAAGAAAGAATTTACAAAGAACACCAAGGGGCGAACAGAACAATTTAAAAACCATCGTTTTCAACAATGAACTCAAAAAAAGGATAAAGAGCAAAAACACACAGTATAAAAATATTAAAAGCAAAAACACAAAACGTAAAGAGTAAAAACACAAAACAACGCAAAGAGCAAAAAGACAAAAAGCTTAACATTAAAAACACAAAAAGATTAAGAGCAAAAACACAAAACTCAAAAACCCAAAGAGCAATTCGATCACGTTATAATGCAATTTTCTTCTTTAAGATTTTAAATATCTATACTATTTGTATTTTAAATTACAGGAAGATCAAGCCGGTGTTGATCCTGATTTATTTAGAAATAAAATATCTTTTAGACCTGCTAGCCTTTCGGAAGACGGTAAGTATATATCAGACTTATTTAATTATGATTAAGCCTCATATATGTATTTTATGGTACTCTTGAAGGATAAAGAATATAAGCTATAAAATGTGATTAATTTCTGTATGTTTACAATTTTATAGCTGTGAGTGAAGTCCAAGGCCATCTTAATTAAGATAGTGACATTTTCTCTCTTAGCTGTATACACTAATTTCTGTAAAAAAAAAAAACTATTTTAAATAGTAAGTAATATATATGTTACGGACAATATGGATAATCGGTTAATGTGGATAATTGAGTCTTCACTTTAATCAGTTATTATCCACAATAACCGGTTAAAGTAGTAAATGATTATCCAATTTAACCAGTTATTATCCACAATAACCGATTAAAGTAGTAAATGATTATCCACACTTTAACCGGTTATTATCCTCAATAACCGATTAAAGTGGTAAATGATTATCCACTTTAACCGGTTAATATCCGCAATAACCGGTTAAAGTAGTAAATGATTATCCACTTTAACCGGTTATTATCCTCAATAACCGGTTAAAGTAGTAAATGATTATCCACTTTAACCGGTTATTATACACATTAACCGATAATCCACATGAACCGTAGCATATACATTCATTAAAATTAAAATCAACCTTTAAAAAAAGCTGCAAATATCAATAATTTTTCTGGATTTTGCTGAGATTTAAATTCTTTTAGATCCAGTGCTTCCTGCTGATTTTGCAAAGCTAATGAAGATTTGATGTTCGGCTGTTTGACTGAAACAAAATGCAACTTCGATTGTCCTAAATGATTCGCTTACTAGTAGAAACGGATGAAAACAACGAATTTTAAAATCAATGATATCAAAGTTGATAATTTTTATGTCACAGATAAATAAATCGACTACTGCAAAATTACATCTAATTTTTATCCACCCCCTCCCCCTCATTTCAGAGGATCCGCGGATTTATGCCTACCAGTACCCTCGACCAAGAAGGAAAAGAACGAATCGCCACTCTTTCATGGGGGAAGGTATTGCAGGCTTCAGCGATTTCGACGACGAAGATGACCAACGGCGATTCAGCTGTCACGGCACACTGGAGTTCAGTCCTGATAAGGCGGGGCAGGACGTCACCCCCGCCAATCTCAACTTCTCCAGTCGGAGTGACAAGAAACCGAACCTCAGAGATTCCATCTCAGGTAAAGAACCTCACATCCTTCGTGCATATGATCACTAATTGAAAGTCTGCCCGACAGTGACTTAGTGGGTGGAGGAATGGCATGTCTGGGGAATATAAATCGAAGGAACAAGGATTTTATCCACTGCTTGTTCTATTAACTAGCATTATTCAAAAACTGGCAGAACAATATGCGCTTTAGCAACGGATTGTTGGCTGCTGGAGATTTCCCTAGTTACTCTTCAAGCGAAGTGTGGGATAATTTCTTTAATCCTTTGCGGCGCAGTGTGCCAGCTGATGACACACCTAATCTCACTCGCTTCTCAACCATTAAATTCAACTGTAAATGTGAAATAATAGGTTTAGGATAGGGCTAATAGTACTCCTTTTAGAATGTATATAGCAGCCTTATGAAATTTCGTTTCGGAATAGGAATTATTAGAGATAAAGTTTGGGAAGATTCCTTAACTCAGATATAAGAGTTTTTTTTCAGTTCTGGACGTTTACTATTTTAGCAAATTAACTCGAAAATTTTCCTCCAATATTCTTGAAGTTTTAATTTATGATTTTCTGTAAGATTCAACAATATTTTTGAGTGTATCAAGGTGGCTGTATCTAAGGGGGTTCTGATATGAAGGGTGTGAACCCAAATGGGGACGACCCCCCTCGTAATGAAGTAAGTTTTTTAAAAAATTTTGTAGATTCTATGTCTTGACAATAAACTAAACCCATTCATGATGTTTTTTCACCATATTTCAAAATCTTTAATGTCTTGCATAGCAAAGGGTTAAAAAACCTCCAGGAAAAGAACCTACCCCCATATATTGGATATAAGTTATGTGCTATCTAGACGCTCCAAGGTTGCCTTGACCAGTGGAAAACACCACACTCAGCATTTAATATAAATCCAGGACTTGGCTAGATATGCTAGAGCAATTGCGATTAGTCACTATTTAAAAGCTTCTTTGAAACACTTAACATATTTTTTTCAAGAAATTCTCAAATAAAAATATCAATTCATTTTCATTTTTATAGCACGGTTTATTTTAACCTGCATATTACGGACTGAACAAAATCTCAAATATGCTTTCAAAATGGGAATTTTGAACAAGCGAACAAGAACGTCTCTTTTCATTTAGAAAATCTAGGTTCAGTTGCAAAATTTGTGTCTCTTTTTGACCACTTTGAAACACAATTCTAGTCTTCTCTCATAAGAAATCAATCTATCTATCCAGCATGGGTTGAGAGAATAGAACAGAAGTAAATCTATTTACTTCGTGATTGGAAGAGATACATTAAAATCTGAAAGGTCAATAAATCATTTAATAGTACGATATTTGTATCGACCTGCATACAGAGGGGAAAATTCTGATGGTACACTATATCTGTACAGTCTGTACGAAAATGTTAATTAGATGCTCTATAAGTAACATAAAAAAAACCCACAGGCAGCCAAAATGAAACAACTACCAACCAGCTCAACAATATGCACAATATATTCCAGTCTAGTTCATTATCCAGCTATGCTTTCCCCGGAAAAAATTACCTCCTAATGGATACAACTACTATCATTGTCTAGCTTTTTTGAACGGCCTCCTCCCCTCCTAATAAACAACTTAATCAATTGTCTCAAGAATTTTTAATTGGAATTTAAGTGGGAAAAGGGAATTTTTCGATACGACGAATCCCGCCTAATATCATAATATTGCAAAATGTGTAATTTTTTTGTTTTTGAAGAAAAATAAAATTTCGATATTATTTTCAAGAGCAAAAGGAAGCCTCCATATATTCTATTTAGGTTAGAATAAAATCTGAAATTACTGAATGAAATACAGATAGAGAATCTAAATCTACGTTAGTTGCCTAAAATATTTTATCCCTTTTTTTCCAATTCCTGAAAAATTAAGCAGGTCAAAGATATAATAGTCATTATTCATAAGGATTGGAAATAATCGTACATTACTGTCTTGCATTCCAATCCAAAAGTGATACTCTACTCGTAATCATGTTGTTGATAATAAACACTTTTTTTCCAAGTTAAATAAAGAAAATAAATCGTGTAGTCCCATTGACTTTCTCGTATACTTAAGAATTAGATTAAGCGAGTAACATGATCAAAAGTAATCATGTTTATGCGTTTACACAACGAAACGTTCTGAATTGCAGTTTAAAAATCATCTAAAAAGTGTCTAGAATTATACTTTTTCCCACCAAAAGTTTTTCACTGCAGATCTTTAATTTCGTCATTTCGATGTTTTTGGCGAAAATGTAGGAGACTATTATCCAAAGCTATTATTCTTTTTCTGATGGTAGAGTTCGATTGTGTTGTTTTTCTATCAATGTGACATTTTTTAAAGGTTATTTTGAATTCAAATCACAATAGCATGCAAACGAATAAATGTATTTAATAGCGTAACTGGCAGAAAAGTAACTTTCATGAAAATTATTCTTATAATTAAAAATATTAATAATATTTTCTATCATTGTCAATGATAAGGCAAATAAATGATTACAATAGTTAAAACTAAGTATAATATTTAAACTCCACATTAATGACAAAGCACAATACAAAAAATTGTAAATAGGTATCTTTAATGTATAGTTTCATGATATATTGAACAAAATCAAGTATTATATGAGAAAAGTTCCTCTTGGATAGAATTTAATACATATTTTTAAATATGGCATAAGCCACCAAATTCCACACATCATCCATCCATCTAGCTCAAGGTATTTTTGAATGATGTTCAAATATGCAGGGACAAATTGACACACAAACATAATCCAAAAACATTTCTTTTTATTTCACACTAAGTAAGGCCTGAAAATTCGAAATTCATCAAAATACAGAGGTCAAATTTTAGGCTGATTACAATGCTTTAAGTACATTTCGTATTCAAGGAAGTTAAAAAACCAGCGGGAGTGGCCTCCCCTAAACTTTCTCGTATACTTCTCAAAAATTTATCCTTTTCCCTCCCCTTGCGTGGATAAAAAATTCGAACCCACTGTAACCCAGAATGCGATGCCTATCAGAAGGCTTTTTATTGTAGATTATAGTGATTGTAAAATATTTAGGTGAAGAATCAAACTCAAAGAGATGCGTATATATTAAAACATAGCAATATTTATTTTCTATCAGACTTTAGCAATGCGAGGGCGTGCGAGAGCGAAAAAAAACAAGAGAAAATGACCTTGTTCGCTGTCGTTGAATAGCTTGCACATGCGCAGAGATTTTGCTCCCAGTACGCAAGCAACAAAAATTGAATATGCAATTTGAGCGCCTTTTTTTAAGCCGATTGAAACGAAATTTGGGTACAGATCTATAATTAATGTTAGCAATGGTTATGCCAATTTTTATTTATCTAAGCCAAAGGGTTTAGGAGATATAATTTTTACCAGTAAGCGATGATACAGTCCGACAGACAGTCAACCCTTTGACGGAATTGGCCCAAAACTTTATACCGACCTACATTTCTGATGAAAGAAATGTGTACCAAATTTTATCCATCTAACTATTTAAATTTTTGAGTTATAGAGTTCACAAGAACGCGGACAGACAGACAGACTTCCCGTGGACGGATTTTGTCCAAAATATGATATAAACCTACAAATTATGTGTAATAATCACATACCAAATTTCGTCCCCTTAGCTCTAATAGTTTTCGAGTTATCGTGTTCACAGACAGAGAGACAGACATTATTCCAAAATTGTGTTTTTCGGACTCAGGGAGGTCTAAAGCGGAGATTCGTCAAAATCTCGAGTTCGAATTTTTTGACGATTACAATACTTTCCCTTTGTATGCTTCATATACGAGAAAGCAAAAAAGCTAACAACGAAAAACCGTAGCTGAATGTATGTTCTGTATAAGAGCGAGAAAAAGGCAGAAACCCTTACACTTCAAGTATATTTAGAAATCCAATAATTGAAATTTTTACCAAGTGCACGAAAAGTAAACGACGAAAATAGAACTTGGACAGTACAAAACAAAACTAATGTATAGTCTATCGAATCTCCATTTTCAAAATCCTTCGTTAGTCCAACATCCTGGAAGAAATAAAAGAAATACTAGGCAGTTTCGAAAGAAATATGATTAATTTTTATTTCCTGGGTGATGGCAGGCAGGGGAAAAGAAAGCCAACTGAAAACTTGTCACACTTTTCATTCCTAGCGGCAATAAACTTAATTAAAAGACGTTTCACTATTTACCATATTAAAGCAAAAATAGTTGTGAGAAGTTTTTCTCATATTAGGAATATTTAATGGCATGTTGAGAAATTTCTAACAGTTTTTTAATTAATTATTCACAAACTGTGCTAAATGGTTTATAAAACTGTTCTTTTTTTAATAAAATAAAATTGTCAGAATTAGTTTAGTGCTTAACTCACTGTAAATGTTCAGAATTTAAATCAGTATGAAATATTTCTTAAAATTTTTATAAATTGCAGAATAGCATTGATTAGTTGGGATAACTATCAAATTATGTTAAGAGGAATCCAAATTGAGCTCCCAACTCTTATTTTTCAAAAAATCACAGAATTTATTGTATTTCATTATTTATTGATTTCTCTAAAATTTAGGTTAACTGAAATTTTTCTATGTATCTATATTTCAGTACTTTCAACCAAATAAAAAAGAAATTCCTTATTTAAAACAATTCTTTTTTAAGATTCATTAAAATAATTTTAACCAATAAAAAAATTCTTTTTTAATTGTTTTTTACAGCAACAAGATTTTGCAGTTGTTTTTTAATGCTCGATTTACTTTTCATTAAAAGTGTTTTTAAATTTTACATCAGTGATTTTTTTTCTAATCATTCATAAATTATTTTTAAACTAGCTGATATAATCAGCGTTTCTCGGGATAAAATTTTTTTCATGTATTTTATTAACAAAAAATTAACAATTTAATTAATTTTCACACAACTTTCAATGAAAACTTTCTTAAGCTTAAATATTTGCGAGCAAAATTTAACGAACTTATAACATTTCAGAGATTGCAGTTATTACATATGAACTCAAAATTTTGCCGCGTACGTGGTTTAAACATCGCATGCGAGAAAGTAAACATTTACTTAACAAAAGCTTTCGACCGAATTCCAACGCTCACGCAAATACACATAATTTTTAAATATATATAATAGTAGCCGCCTTCGGCGACCTTCTGGTTCGCCCGTTTATATTAGTTTCCATTTCGTATTAATTATAGCATTCCCCGTCGCAGTGTCAGCCGGGATAGCTCAGGAAAGATGAATAAAAAAGTGATTTTATTGTATTTGGCAGATAGTAAAATATGTAAAGACGTAAATTTTAAAATGCCAGGGTTACAATTCTGTATGATGTATCACAGCTAACGAGACTTAAATATTGCATTTCATATAACTCTCACTCAATTCATCCATCACTCATCGGTAGAATGATTAACCCTGTGTATGGTCGCGAAAGCCCGATCGGGAAAACTGTACACTTAAGCCTAACCAAAATTTGAATAAAAACATACCTATCATACAATATACAAAATTTAAAAGCGTTTTCATGCCTTATAATTTCAAAATGACAGGAAAGTATGAGATTAAATGCTTGAATACAAAAACAAGAAAAAACCTGAAATGAAATATCTGTCGTCATGTGTTAAAGAAAATATTACTTTGAAGCAGGTGCGATAAAATATTTCAGCAATGCAATGTGTATTAAAATGAAAATTCTGCTTTGGAGTTAATTTCCCAAGAAAATAATTTATTCTATCACAACCATAACAATTGCAAAGCGCGTGATTAAAAGATTTGCTGAAATAATGAGATGGTTTGAATTTTATTCACAACAATAAAAACATTGTTACAATTCATGTTTTGAAACATTAATTCAAACTGAACAAAATGTCGCGTGGAAATAACATCGGTATTATTGAAAAGCTAATTTTTTCTCTTTAAGGATGATGTAAAATTGATGTTTTTGCGATAATAGGATCCGAAGTTATTCTGGAAAAACGCTGAAATTTAAAGTAATTTAAATTCTAATTAAAATTTCGAAAACTCCTTTCTTAGTGAGCACCTACACTCCCCAAGAAGCAACTGCCTGCCAAATTTCAAGTTTCTAGTCTTAGTGGCTTGGCAGATTTCGTAATGAGTGAATCATTGTATTTGCCTTTTATATATAAAGATTTTTAACGTAAAAAAAATACTTTTATACAAAACATTATAATATCCTCTATCGTCTGCAACTTTATTTTTAATTAAAATGAGAATACCAGTTACACCAAACAATTTTTAAATCTCGTTTATTTTCGAAAAATTACACATTGTACCAAATGATTTATAAAAGCGGCAGAAAACTAATATTTCTCCATAAGTTATTAATAATTTTTAGAGAATGATACAAAATTTGAACAAATATTACGAATAGCAACTGGGAAACAAATAAATAAAAATGAATTAAATTATCGATAATATTTTCATTCATTAAGAATGGCAACACCAAAGATAAAATAGTCGTTTCTATACATGGAAATATAATTTTTAATTAATTAAAAATTAACTATTTAACTTAATGCCACAAAACCTTCACTAAAGCTATCCTTATACTTCATAGTGTATTTTTGAGCAAAATTTTAAAAAAAATCTATTTAGTAGTTAGGATTTCTATAATGAGTAAACTATTTATGAATTCAAACTATTATTTAGAAAGATATATTATGAAGTGTTTCCTCAACCACTTAATGTTTCCCCAACATATCTTTTCGAAAATTAGGAAAACTTCGCTCTCGGAAACTTGGCTTTTATAGATAACTTTCAGGGAAGTTTTATCAGATTTGGTGGGCAAAAGTCTCACAAGCCTCGCGTAATTTGATGCCAAACTACGCTTCCAGAAAATACTCGAGTTTCGAAATATGGATGCACTGCTAGGAAATAACAAAATATTTTCTTCAAAGTTCTTGAAATCTTCTCAGATTTACTAAGAAAACTATTTAATAACTTGCCTCTTCAAGCTGAGTCAACTCCGAACTGAACAGAGAGAAAAAGAATTGATAGCTTAAACACATGCAAATTTCAGAGTTCCTTATAGAGTTCGCTTTTGTAATACAGTGTGTTTTAGCGTTTTTAATCAGATTTCTGACTGTGTCAAACATTTACATGCTAATAAAAATCTAAATATCTAGCGCAGAGATGACGGACCTTTTTGATATGTTTGTCAAATTTTGATCATTATTTTTAATACTAGTTGTTAACTGAAAAACTTGGCAATTGACCTTTTTCCTTTGTTCTCATTTTTAAAATCCTCTAAAATAATTTAACTTTCCTTTTTGTTTTATAACTTATGTTGTACAATAACAGCCAACGACCACTTGGAATATTTTATATATACATAGTTATATATATTTTTATACCATTAAAACTCAAATGACATTTCCATCATATACCTATTAAACCCTCATTTAAATTTAAATATAATTAACAATATAACCTAATAATATTCACACAATGAAATACAGAAGGCTAATAATATTAAAAACTATTACTATGAAAAAGCCAATCCAGATATGGAATTCCAACAATCAAATGCCAGTCGACCTGAGGAATCCATTATGTCACATTATTTCGAAATTTATAGGCACCAACCTTCTGTGAGGGCCAATTGTTGGAAAAAGACAACAAATATAGGAGTAAATCTCCCAAATATATTAAGAAAAGAACGAGAAAATTAACTAAATGCTTACTGCTTCAAATTCATAGCAAAAACTGCCAAAAGCTAAATACGAATTACAGTTCCGCATTTTTATATATATATATACTGGGTGCTCCGAAAATATCTGGCAAAAGTGAAAAGGTAGGTCAGGCATATGATAAGCATCCAAAATCGCATAGGAATATGGGTGCGCAAACGCCATCTGGAAGCAGCAGATGGCATTTAAAATAATACAGCACTGGCCACAATTGCCAACACTTTTTGAAATTTCCACATTTTTTCAGATATCTCCTCGTACTTTGACCATATAAAGAATAGGTGTTAACTCACAATTTACATTGAAGATTCGGTCACGATGGCATTTTATGGACCGACTAGAAATTGATGAAGTCGAAAAGGGATTTTGGCTCACCCCATTTCACAAAAAACAGATAATGGTTTACAACTTTCGTCAATTATTTTGCGTGTTGTGTGCAATACTTACATGCATTTTTGTCAAAATAGCTCAAATATTCGAGAAGATATAAAGGTTTGTTTAAAAAATCCAAAATTTTTTCGCGTGTTTTTTGCTTATAACTTGCAGCGTTTTCAACCAAATTCTTTGAAACTAACCGAATAAGTGAAAATATGTTATAAAATTATTGTCTTAAAATTTTAAGTAAATACGATGAATATTAGAGAAGGTATGAGCATTTGTAGTAAATAATTTATTACTGCACGTGCACGAAATGTAGCCTAATTTTTCTTTCACAACTTCAGAGCCAGATATATAGGGCAACTTATATAAAAATTTCAGTTCAATACCTTTAAAAATCGGCATTTTGGTCAGCACTTTTTTATTTTAAATGTCATCTACTGCTTCTAGATGGCGCTTGTGACCCATGTTCCTGTGTGATTTTGGATGCTGGCTTATTATATGCCTAACCTACTCTTTCATTTTTGCCAGATATTTTCGGAGCAGCTGTGTGTATATATATATATATATAACATCTAACGTCGAATTTAAGCACATATATATACATATGCATGTGTGTGTGCGAGTGTGAAACTTGTAGAACAAATAACAGTTTATATAAGCTTCAGACATGTTTAGATCAGATCGGTAAAGATATTATTTAAAAGATTAATTAGTTAGACATTCAGCCGTGGCCATGACGGGAATCTTACGTACAAAGCGCACGTCTTGCTTCGGGAAGATTACATAGTGAAAAAGGAAATTGAAACATCGCAGTGGCTTAATTAGTACCGAAACGGGAAAGGTCCCTAATTTGAGGCTCTAGAAACAATGCTACTCTTGCGAGTCTAAGTTGTAGTAGAAGTGATTTTATCATACGATTGAAGCAGAAGTAATTCGATTGTAGTTAAAAATTAACTGCCGTTAAAAAGGATTTATTTTAAATATGGAAAAATTTCTAAGTCATTACATATGTGTGTGTGTGTGTGCACGTAAATTCAGCGTTAGATATTTATGTTTGATTCTTAATATTTTCAATTTCTGTTCTCTCTTTTATGATATAAGAAATAAATTTTTAAAAATCAACGCGCGGGTCGTATGTTCAACACCACTTATCAAGCCAGAAAACTTCATGACAATACTGCTTAGTTGCTACTTTTTCATTGCATTTTATCGAACGCAATGAACATTGATAGCACATTTCAAATTAACTATCAAAAGATAACGTATTCATAAGAAAAATAAAGAAAAAAATACCATTTAAAAACTCCTTTTACATGTAATAAAAAAATATGTAAGTTTTATGAATATGAATATAAAGAAATAAAGTTCAAATTTCACAATCGTATAAGAATTGCATCCATTATAATTGAAGAGATAATCATTTGTGCAACAAAAATGATTAATTTTAACTGCAGAATTCATAGCACTCTGGAAAAGGCTCAAATAGCGTTTCTAAAAAGTCGTGATGATTTTTTCGCGTGATACATCGCAGTTAAATTTTATTTTCCGCAACATAGTATGAAAAAGAAAATTACATCGCGTTATTCAAAACCTCATCCAAAAAAATTTAGAAACAGCTTTGAAAATTAAGTTAGCTGCTTAATGGCTCATTTTTCTCTGCTCGTTCAAGTGTGATTAAATTAGAACATAAGAAAAAACGAACATTATGTAAACCACATGGGCATTTATTAAATATATTCCGTATATGTCAAACATAAGCGTATTCATTAACAATATATTTTTTTTAATTTTATGAGAAATATAATATGTGGCTTCCTAATTCCCCTGCATGTCGGTAATGATATTTTCTCATAAAATCGCATGGCAATAAATTACCAAGAACTTAATAAAGCGAATAAAGTAAAAAGACTATATAAAAGAAGCTATATATTTTTTATATAAGACTTCCTCCAAAAGATTTGAAAAAATCATAAGACGACAGATTTATAAAATAACTTAGTTTTAAATTTATTATTTTATGCCTTCAATTATATGAGAAATATAATATGTGGCTTCCTGATTCCCCTATATGTCCGTAAAATTATTTTCTCATAAAATCGCCTGGCAATAAATTATCAAAAATTTCTTAAAGCGAATAAAGTGAAAAGAAATATAAAAGAAGCTATATATTTTTTAAATAAGATTTCCTCCAAAAGATTTGAAAAAAATCATAAGACGATAGATTTATAAAACAAATTACTTTTAAATTTATTGTTTTATGCCTTCAATTCGATTTTATGAGAAATATAATATGTGGCTTCCTAATTCCCCTGCATGTCGGTAATAATATTTTCTCATAAAAC
>BGPR01008967.1:0-35414 GCA_013235015.1 Araneus ventricosus | reverse complement strand
AAGCTATATATTTTTATATAAGACTTCCTCCAAAAGATTTGAAAAAATCATAAGACGATAGATTTATAAAACAACTTAGTTTTAAATCTATTGTTTTATGCCTTCAATTATAACATATTAAAGCATTTAATTATAAATAATAGATTAATTCGGCTGCAACAGCGCGTTACAAGATTTCCAAATGGCATTTGTGAGGAAATATGGAGATTAAAATATTTAAATAACATCCAAACATTTCATTGACACGTGTATTACATTTGAATGTCTTCTTCTTTTCTCTCTGCGTCTAATGTAAACACATTAAAGGATAAAAGGATTTCGTGTAGGCTGTTGTCATAATCTCAAATTTCCCTCAAAAATATAAAGCGCGTAGGAAGTATCTGAATAATATTGAATAGAAAGAAATAATAATGTTTTTTAAATCAAAAGACAAAAAAGGGCAAATAGAATTTTTTACATCTTAGCAGTAATAATAAAAGAATAGTGTGATTAAATATTTGATGAAACGGAATAAAACGTATTATAATGAGCGGAAGTATTTAACTGATGCCTTCTATGAAAGTAAAAAGAAGTATAATTTTGTTTTAAATCTAAAGTAAAAAAATAGACAAACAGAAATTTTTGGAGCTTAGCAGTAATAATAAAGTAATAGTGTGATTAAATATTTGATGAAACAAAACAGAACGTACTAGAATCTGCGAAAGGACGCTTACAACTTTAAAAAAATTTTATTAAATATTAGCCAAAATATGACATGGCAGTCAAAATATTAGTAACTGAAAAAAGAAAATATTTGAACCTTAAGATGCGAGAAAATTTCTAAGAACTATTTTTGAGAAATTGTCGTTTGAAACTGTCCAAATATTGCTTTACACCTATCTGGATAAAAGTAACAAGCAACAACCATCGTTCGAAATGCATTCCAAAATTGATAACTAGTCTCGTAGCTGGAGTGCTAAACCAATGTCATCCGTTTATGATAATTCTTACAAATAAAATTGATAGTTTTTAGTTATAAGTAAAGACTAGGATAAAACCATTTTTTTCATGTTTTTTTGCTATAACTAAAATTCCTACAAAAACGTTGGTGGCAAACCTCAGATTCGCTCTCTGACTCCCAAAAACATAAAGGAGCAAAAAATTGCAACTCATTCAGATTTAATTTTAAAAACTACCTAATGACTGGACTACTGAGCGAAAGCGATTAAATTCCAAATGAGGACGGCAAAAGCGGAAGTTGCGCGCCAAACTCCAAGTACCTCTAAATTTAACGGAGAAAAGGTTGCTTTTTTTCTTCTGATTTATCGCTCAGAGTGAGAATTCCGTTCCTTCGGACGGGCGAAAACCTCTGCAGCTCAAGCCTGCGTCTCCCTTACTTGTTGATTGATTTTCCGTTCTTCTTTGATGTTTTTTATTGCTTTCTTACCATTTTATTTATTTAAAGAAAAGCACACTACAGAGAAAACTCCATTTACAGAGTGCTAGCAAACACACAAAGAACAAAAGTCACAACGAGTAAATAATTAAAAAAATGCCTTAAAAAGCAAAAAGTAGAACACAGAGAATACATAAAATCATAAAACTTATGCAAACGTATATATAATTAAAAACGAAAACACATAATCACAAAAACTTTAAAACACACCATGACACCAAAAGTCATTTTTTTTTAATTTAAAGTTCATTTCCAAAAGGCAAGGGTCAAAAAGTCAAAACACGCAAGCACCGAGTCTAATAAAAAAAAAACACCAGGAGTTTAAAGTTTAAAAAGTAAATGCACACTTGAGATAGATAAAAAAATATACAAAATTTCAACACTTAAGATAAAAATAAATCAAACACGGCACCAAAAACAGAGTACAAAAATTGAAACATATAAAAAAAAACATTTAAAAAACTGGTCGAATAGATAAGAACACGGAAAATCAAATAGCATAAAATTCTAAAATGTTGTAGAAAGGCAAAATAAAACATATCATGTATTTAAAAGATGCAAACATTTCGACTTAAAGGCACCTAGAGACATATTAAAAATGTCAAGTTCATCAGAGAACGTGTTAAAAATTTTATAAAACCTATATAACGAGAACCTGCTAATATAATTAAATTTTGAATATGAATTTGGAAAGGAACTCTGGTTTCTTAAAAATCTGGCGGGCACAGCGAAATCTATTGAGCTCATTATATCATTACAATCAATTGAACCATTAATAACTTTGTAAAAGAAAAGAACACAAGAAACATCTCGTCTGGAGCATAAACCAGGCATATTAAAAATATTACGAAGGAGTGAAGAAGATACATCATGCAAGTAAAATCCATTTTTTTTTTTTGTAAAGTAAATATCTCAAGAAGTTGTTTTGTATGCGCTCAATAATTTCTATTTTGTTTCGGTAATTGGGATTCCAGATAATACTGCAGTATTCCAGTTTGGAACGAATATGAGCGCAATACAAGACCTTGAAGGCAAGTTCACTGGAAAATTTTCGTTGATTATTGAACTCTTAAAGCGGAAAAGTAATCAAATAAGAATAGAAACGAAAATACTAGCTTTTAAAATAATTTTAGAGGGGACTGCAGCCCTTATGGATGAGCCGCCACTGGTAATAGGATTGAGGAGTTATCGTGTTCACAAGTATACGATTATACACACCGATATACAATCAACCATTTGACGGATTCAGTCCAAAATTTGGTACGGACCTACATTCTTGATGATAAAACAGCGTACCAAATTTTGAAATATTGTGTTCAGATGAACACGGACAGACTTCCCGTGGACAGATTTTTCTCCAAAATTTGATAGAAACCTAAACATTATGTGTAAAGATCACATACCAAATTTCATCCCTCTAGCTTTAATAGTTTTGAGTTATCGTGTTCATAGACACACAGACAGACATAATTCCAAAATTATGTTTTGCGAACTCAGGGAGATGTAAAACGTGGAGATTCATCAAAATCTCGAGTTCGAATTTTTTGATGATTACAATATTCTCTCTTCGTATCCGAGGAAGTAAAAATTGAAGATTTTTGAAGAGGATGGATTACCCTGATAAAAATATATATGCCACCGTTAGGCGTTTCGAACGTTATTCTTTAGAAAACTCCAGAAGACTTGATTATGCCTTCGTTGTTTTACAGTGGAAATGATGTAGGCAAAATTTTGTTAAAATCACTGTTTCCCAAAGATCCTGACATTCCTTTCTTTGGGAAAAATTTTGTTAAAATCACTGCTTACCGAAGATTCTGATATTCCTTTCTTTGGGAGTGGGGCGTCTCTGTTTAAAAGTCTCATAATTAACCTATCAAATACGACTCCATAGTTCTTCCGGAACATGATATGCATGCATTCTTGTAAACATGTTATAATAATTACTGCCTCAGTTTTTAATTAAAGTAATTGTGACACTTTTTACTTTTACCAGTAAGATTAAGTCAATGTAAATTTGTGAAGTTCCTCGAATAGTACTTACCAGATCGTCCCAATGAACTTTGAAGTGCTTAAATATTATATAACTCAAAGGCTCGAAGTATCTTTAATTCATTTTGATATATTTTCATAATATTACCTAATTAATGAGTGTTTTATATATCTTTAAAAATGTTGCATCGTATCAAAGATTCCTTATCTCACCCCGGTATCAACTAAATTAATACCATAAAAACTCGCATTGAGTGTTACCTTTGAACCCCCTATCAAGTTACATCCAAGGCTCTTGTGTCCTTATCTGTATTTTTCTTTTTCTTTCTTCTCTCCCTTCTCTTGTTCTCTTAGCCTCTAAAAGAAAGATGATGGATCATCGATTACGTATCCGTATTATTCTTCCAGGAGTTGCTGAGAGTGTCACTAATCTGACAAGTGCAATCTTCGGCGGAAGCGCCATCACGAAGCCTTCCTCGAGTGGTCCCAGCCTGACCACCAATCATCCGCCGAGAAGAACGAGTGCTCAGGATGTGCGGGTGGACATATGGACGCGACCAGTGACACTGACGCGGTCCTCCACGTCCCTAAAGCACTTCAAAGAAAGGCCCCACTTACTGGGGCCGGGGGAGCAGGGTAACTTATTTTTCTAATTTTGTTATAAACAAGAACATAATAAAGATTATAGTGTACTTAAACAGAAAATCTTAAAATTATAAGTACATCAGGATATACAAGGTTCCCACTAAAGTCCCTTACCACCCTTTTAACTACCGAATGGCTGCAGCTATCTTCATAAGAGTGGTGTTTAGGAATGGCAAAGTGACTATGCGCTACTGGATGAAACCACTTAAAGCGCCACCTGGTGGAAAACGGTAGAGTTAGCGTTATCATCTCTAAAACGGTATAAGATAGAGGGGGAAAGTGAATTACAAAGTTGTAGAGCATCATCGATTTAGTACAAAAAGATACCTAGTGGGAGTAAATGCTTAGAACAGAACGTTTAAAACACGTATTTGTTTGTTCGCGATTTCCTACACTAACATTCTTAGAAAGAAAAAAACAACTAGTTATCACAAGATTGATTATAAATTACAAGCGATATCACTGTGCCACGCTGGGGACTCGTTTTTCGTCCGAAGGATAGCATTTAATCCTTTCGTTCAAGTTTCGTGACGTCACAGTTTCGGAAGCCGCAAACAAACAAATGTGTATTTTAAGCTTTCTGTTTTCAGCATTCATGGCCATAAGGTGTCTTTTTGTACTAAATCGATAATGCTCTACATTTTTGTGATTCACTTTTATCCTCTATCTCGCACCGGTTTAGAGATAATAACTCTAAATCCACCGTTTTCCACCATGTGGCGCTGTAAGTGGTTTCATCCATTAGCACATAGTCACTTTACCATGCCTAGATACCACTCTTATGAAGATAGCTGCAGCCATTCGGTAGTTAAAAGGGTGGTAAGGGACTTTAGATGGCACCTTGTATAGTATAGTCGAAATTCAACTTTCCCAACTTAGAGGTCTCTATAGAACATAAAATGGTAAATATCGATATGATATTGGAACTTCATATGAATTTCGACACTTCAGTTCTTGCAAACGACATTTATTTTTTAAATAAATTAGTCCATAGGTGACTCTGTAGTACCAGTGAAACGTTCTATAAATGTTAGATATCTATATGCCCGGCATGGTTTTCCACCACCTTTTCCAATCTGATCTGCAGCTGAAATGGTAAATCTGCATTACTTTTATGAAAGCCAACGAAGGTTGTCTTTTAGATTGGACATTTTTCTGGGTTGTCCTCAATACACCTGATCCTTTAAAAATCCTCACAGAGAGAAATTGTACAGGTTAAGATCAGGTGAACTAGGAGGTCAAGTGATTGAAAAAGATCAATTGATTACCCGTGCTCCAGAGATATCTGTAATATCTTTTGAAATCAGTCACAATCAACATGAGATATCCAAATAGAATGCCATTGCGATCTGTATTACATCCCACAGAGACCAGAATTCGGGGTCGTTTGATTACGATAGCCCTGTATATAAATGCGTTTAATTATCTGCTTGGTTTATTGACGAGAACAGTTTTGTAATTTCGACGTAGTTCTGCGACAGGGAATCTACTCCAAACTTTTCAGGATGCAACACGTTATAATAGGAAACTAACCCAACTTTACTAGGAAACAAACTCCTTTTAGGATATAGCTGATTTCGGGAAGCATTACAAAAAAATTTCTGATATTGTATATTTTCGAAATTAAATTTCTCATCAGACCTAGCAGATTATATTTTGCTCTGAAAAATGCATACACTAATGCGCTTTTTGCATTAGTGTAACAGTAAATCAACGAAAGTATTGCATTAAATTTCTAGTTATTTAATTCAATTAGTTATTCATTTGATCTCATGCCTGTGGATGTATAAGAATGAGGTCGCGAAAGCATTTTTGGTCAAGAAAAGGGATCTGGACAATTACTTTTGGTCATAAAGATTCACAAATGGGAAAAATTCAAGATAGCTTATGCTTGGACGAATGAATTATACTTTACTCTACAACACACCCTTGACTCCAGAGATAGCGATCTCCGGTTTGCAGTTTGGATGAGCGTGCGTAGTAGAATCTTTATTGGTTCCAACAAAAAAAATTACATGGAATAACTTACAGTAGCAGCCTCCTGACAAACCTTGAGGCTTTTATACAGTTTATTATAAACTATTTACATTCTTAGATTGATTGCTTGATTAGTGATGTATCTTGCCTTTTGCTGATCTAAGAAAATACAATTACACTCGTAGTAAATTTAAGCTTGTGAGTCCAAGGACGAATGAGATTTTGCCTGTCTTGTTGGGGGAAGACTGTTTATGAGTCCGAGGAAGAGTCATAATTCGTAACATTTCTTTGGTCATGTTGGAATTTCATAAGATTTTCATGTTTTGTTAGACTAGACATTAGTCTGATGATTTTTAAACTTGATAATTTATTGCCAAGCAGATTTTGCCACCAAATAGATGTTAAATCCTCTCTTGGTTTTGTGAAGTGATACGAAGATGTTAGGTCAAAAGACTTCGCAAAATGAAAGGGAGTACCTATTTCCCCACAGACACATAGACCTGAGTTATGGAGTTTAAATCTTTTTAGGTAATTTGGAAATTGGCCATGCCCTGTTGCAAATAATATTTTTTCTCTTCACCAAGGTGCTGGATTTGTTGAAACCTTCGGAATGATGTTGAATACGGGGTCTGCCAGTTTCACCAGTGGTCCATTCATGTTGCCATTTATTAATTGCTATTTCGTGGAAGATGTTCTTTAAATATTTTTATTCACACAAACACCTATAAAATTTTTAAATTCATCTTATACATTTTGTAAAAACTACAAGGTTATTCAAAATGATTGCTACGATTGCAAATGGCTATAAATATTTAATGAACAATGATACACCGATAAGTTTCACCGACTAATTGAAAGGAAGCTCGTCATTTCGTTTGTTGTGGAACAAGTATAATCAAATGGTGTGCAGGGTCAACAAAAAAGTGTAGGGTCAATTTTTCTCCGTTGAGTGAACTGTTTCATGAAACATTTGTCTTAACATGATTCAGCGACGGCGGATGCCAGAGCTTGATATAGCTTCCAGAGATTACATATTTCAGCAAAATCGAGCGCCCCACGTTGGGATAAGGCGGTTCGCAACATCTTAAATCAGCATCTTCCAATCATTGGTCGGTCGATGTGGGCCTTACAGTACCCTGTTCTGACTTTGGCCTCTTACATCACCCGATATAACTCCTTGTGGTCTATGTTCGCAGCATCTTAAATCAGCATCTTCCAATCATTGGGTTGGTCGGTCTGGGCCTTACGGTGCCCTGTTCTGACTTTGACCTCTTAGATCATTTGATGTAACTCCGTGTGGTCTTTTGAGACATGTAAAAGACCTCGTGTGTGCAGCTTCATTAAAAAAATTCAATAATTAAGAATATTGTGATGTCAATGCCTACTGATATGCTTTAGAATGTATGGCGTGAAATAAACTACATATTAGATGGTATCTGCATGGTATGTAAAACAATCTTTGAAGTTTCTTCTACTACTCTGTAAATTTTATCTTTGTATCCTTTTTCTTTAAATAGTTACAGCAGTTTGTAATTGGTGCTACCATTTTGAATCCCCCTGTATAACTTGTAAGGCCGAGAAGTTGTAGATCTGTAAAATATTTTGGCTGCTGGAAGGTTATAGCTTTCTTTGATATAAGAATGAGCTGTTTGATTAAATTTGTATCAACTATGTTTTCCTGCAGTATTAGAGTATAAGAATAGAAGGAAGAGAACGACGGCAACTTCCGTTTTCATGATTGTGATATACAGAAAACACAGCAAAAATGTCTCTTTCGCGTGACAACTTGTGTTCTGTTAATGAAAGGTACAATCTGATGACGATAAGAACAATCCGAACACCTAAGAAAACTAAAACTCATGACACTAGAAATGGTCTCGTAGGGGAGAGTGGGATAAAACGGGATACTTCGATTTTGGCCTTATTAATTCTTCTTCCTAGTGGACAAATACTGAATTATTCTCCACTAGGGAAGAAAAAAGAATGGTTACAGTTTCCATTTTGATGTTGTTAAATTCGCTTCGCCTGTGAAAGTTTATAGGTTTATTTGTTTTATGACGTCACCTCTCCAATGTTCGTATGATTTCAAACTATCCTTACTTAAAAATCATTACACATTTAAAAACCATTTTTAGTCCTGCTTATCATACGTTTACTAAGGATTTATACCCTATCAAAGAATAAGTATTTACTCCAATAATTGCGCTGTTCTATTTCGTTCCTTATGACCTCTGCACTTGGGGTAAAACCGGATGCTTCTTGTGGAGTAAAACGGGATACTAGGGGAAGCTACGGATACCCGACCGAAGAGGATTTTCTTAAGGCCCTATTAATTAATTATTAAGTAATTAATTATTAATTAATTAAGCAAGTAAGTAATTATTAATTAATTAAGTAAGTAGTTAATTATTAAGTAATAATTATTAAGTAATTATTAATAAATAATAAATAAATGACAGTGGTAATTCCTATTACCCAAGCTAATTATTTCATTCAATTAGTTCATGAAATAGCAGCTTCATGAGAATATTATATTATAAATTATTTACACAATGAACGTTAACCCGCAAACAGTGCAGCTTTCTGTGCTATCTAATTAGATGACCCTCTTCTGTTTTGAGTTCCTAGCTCACTACGGAATTTTTCGTCGACTTGGGACAGCAGTCACGCTGCTAGTTCCTTGGAACTGGTTTTATTAGCCCGGAAAGCGACGTCGGACATTTTTTCCTTTTGCTGAAAAGCTCCCATCGAAGACCGCCGTCCTGAGTATCTGAACCAATCAGGTTCGACTTGTTAACGATGTCTCTCACAACTAAAGCGCGATTTTCGTTAAAGTTGGCTACACAGAGGCTATTTCATAATCGTCTTTTCGCCATCGCCATGGATGCAAAAAGTATATTTGGCGAATAGAATTAAGAATGGTTTTGTTAATGCATTGAGTGGAAAAAGTTGTAATAAATAAAAAAATTTAAGTTCTTAATTTTGAAAGAAAAATTTTAAATTACTACTAAACTTATTTAGAGCTATTGCAAAATATGGTAATGGTAAATGTTTATAAATTGTAACCTTCGGACATATTTATGTTAGGTTATTGCTGTTTAAAATCACTAGTTAGATATAAGCTAATTTTGTTTCAATATTTTTGTAATGAAATTTTTAAACTCGTTTTCTTTCATTTGTTTTTACACGAAACCAAGTCTACTAAAAAATGCTAAAAGTCAATCACAGTTTATTTGATCGGATTTGCATATAGAAACGGATCTTCGAAGGAATTATTCTATAAAATGTGTCGCATAAGACACCTAATCGCTTTAGAATGATATAAAAATGCATATGGGAAAAAGGAACTATTTAAAAATTATAGTTGCCAAGTACTTATTTATATGAGTATGTTTGAAAAAAAAATGAGTACATTTTATTCAAAAGCAAGAATTCAGTTCTTGAATTTCAACTTCACTGTCTTCATTTTTAACCAAGCATGCTTAATTTTAAGCAATTTAAAAAATCCATTTAACCCATCACAGAAAGAATTCAGGTCCAGATGTGATTAATTTTTTGCATATTTTATCTTCTATTTCTAAACTTTAAAGCTATCAATTATGTAAGATATGAAGAAAAAACTTTTATATATTATGTTAATTTGCTTTATAAATGATGCTTATTTGAAAATTCAATAAACAAAATTTCATTTCTATAAAGTTAATTTTATTTCATCCATATATAACACTCTTAATACAATTATTGACTTTATTCACACATGAACAGAACATTACTACTACTATTGCATCGCTATTTTTATTATTTATTAATAAGAAAAGCACACTACAGAGAAAACTCCAGTTACAGAGGCCAACCACAAAATGAACAACAGACACAAGAAAAAAACTTTTTTACAATTATACAAACCAGGTTTTGTTAAATAAATAAAAAAAATGCAAGAACTTTGGGTGTCAAAGTCGTCAACAGATGGCAGCACGCGAGAATCACAATTAATATTCAATTTTTAATTAATATCTTTTTAGCTAAAAATTTCGGAATTTCAATGGTTGAAATGGATTCATTGGATTATTTCCTGCCTTTTGGTACTTTCTGCTTGTTTCAGGATTCAGTGGTTCGTGAGAAGACAGCCATAGTTAGATAGATGCATACTTTTGTTTACCTTCAGATTTGAATAGTTAAGACTATCTGTGTGGCCGGCGTTGCACGGGCTGTCTCGAATAATGTGTCATTCAGAGAAGTGTGGTCACGTGAGGCCTCTTGATCCATATTTTTTCGTATGCCCTTCTCCGTTTTTTTCACCAAATATTGTCACTTACTTCCCCCAACAAATGTAAATATTCTTTCAAATCTTGTCTTTTATTTACTTTAATTTCGTGTCACCACCTCCGGTTTATTTTTTCTACAAATATTGTCACTAACTTTTAAAAAAACAAATATCCTTTGAATCCTATATAGTTTAATTAAAATTTTTAAACCCAGCCTTTTAATTACCTTATAGCTAAAAACCCAGCGTCTCTCGGGATCCACCTTTTTTCATATGTCCGTCTCTATTTTTCCCCTACAAATATTGTCACTAAACTTCCCAAACAAACATAAATCTGTTTTGAATCCTCTCTTGTCGGATTAAAATTTCTAGCCTTTCTACTACCTTAAAACAGTATGGTTTGAATGAAAACGCAAGAATTCCTATGTTTATAAATTAAAACAGGTCAGCATAATATTTGTCTTGCAAAAGAAAAAGTAAAACGAAATGAAAAACAGAAACGATAAACGATTTAATAGTACACCAAACTGATAAATTAAACACAAGAAACATATATTTCCAGTGTTTGAATAATAATGAAAAAAACGGATAAAATGAATAATTATTTTCCCCAACAAACGTAAATGTTACGAAATGAAAAACCGTACGACAAAAAGAAGAAAGAAAATGGAGGAAAACGATTTTTTTCGATGTTTGTAAATAAAAACTCCAAAACGCGGAAGCTCTCTAAATAAGAAAATAAATAAAACCTTTTATACAAACCAGATGCAAGGACAACCGATGTGACAAATAGTTATAGGAGCTGCCGATACATAGCGGCATAATATGTCATTAATTTACAAATTGTCACATGGTTATAGGAGCTACTGATAGATGGCGGCACAAAATTTCATTAATTTACTCGTTTTTAATTAATATATTTTTAACTAATTGTGATTTCGAAATTTCAATGGTTGAAATGGATTCCCTGGATTATTTCCTGCCTTTTGGTACTTTCTGCTTGTTTCAGGATTCTGTGGTTTGTGAGAAGATAGCCGGACATACATAAATAGATACATACTTTTGTTTACCTTCAGATTTTAATAGGAACTAGCTACGTGACCCGGCGTTGCACGGGCTATCTCGAATAATGCATCATTCCTTGACGGAGAGAAAAAGTGAGGTCATGTGACACATGTCCAACATTCTCTCCTAAATAAATAAGGAGAAAAGAGTGGTTCAATCATTCCGTCTGCGTAAAGGCTTCAAAATATACTTTTAAAAAATCGCAAAAATAATCTTTATTTTGTAAAATTACGATTCCGGAATTATTTTTTGTCTGACTTTCGTACGAAAGGAATGAGATAACCCAGCGTTGATCGGAATCCGTATTTTTTCATATGCCCGCCTCAAGTTTATATACACATGAAGCAAGATGCACTGAGTACATGAAATCTAAAAGTGAAACCTCATAGAAAACAATAGCTTTAGTAAAAACCCTATATGAGCGATTTAATTTTCCCTGTTTCTTTATATCAATTACCAAAACCCACACAAAACTCTATCCACGTTGACTTGTTGCATTGTTCAGGTTTCCATATTGCAACAATACATTTTTTTTTTTATTTCTGTCAGCGTCACTTTTTTATTGTTGTTGTAACAATGTTCGTTAAAGTAAACGACTTCAACAATAAAATATATTTTGAATTGCGCTGCAACAATGAAAAGTATTGTTATAAAGTATCCGAAACAATGAAAAGCATTGTTGTCAGTTAGTTTTTAATTAATATCTTTTTCACTAATTAAAATTTCGAAATTTAAATGGCCGAAACGGCTTCCCTGGATTATTCCCCATCTTTTGGTACCTTCCGCGCGCTTCTCCGTTCGGCGGTTCGTGAGAAGATAGGCGGACATACATACATACATACATACGTTTGTTTACCTTCGAATTTTAATAGAGTAGATGATGCTACTTTTCCACTGAAAATCTAGTTTTTCTTAATTTTCCATAGAGTTAACATTTGTATCCCTGGCATAAAACGGGATACTTTGACATTTTCTACAAAAAAAATCATTAGTAAAAAAGTTAGTAAAACTATGACTTTTCCTGAAAGAAATATTAAACTCTGATAAATAAAGAATATTTTAGTAAATTTTGACAAGTTTATATGTCGAATAGTTTAGCTCCAACAGGCCTTCAGACCTTAGGTATCACGTTTTACCCCATTTTTCCCTACGTGTTTTATTCTAGAAAATTTGATTTATCAGATTTTTTTCTATCAATTTATGAAAACACACTTTCATAAATCAATAATAACTTTATTACCCGAGTTTGCCCAGGATAGATTCAAATGTATTCTTTATTCATTATAATTAATTTTATTAATCCTGCTATTACAAATTTGTCCCAAGATTCGGCCGTAAACAATATTTTTGGTCTCTTGTTTAAGTTTCTTCAGATCCTGATTTTCATTGTGATACGAAATCCCTTTCTTGCCTTTCAGGGTGTTTCAGTGTCCGGCCAGAAATACACCGGAATTCACAGAGAATACAAATATCTGCATCGCTATTTTAAGTTCACTTAGATAATGTTTTTTTATTTAAGAATTTGTCATAATCTTCTCCCTCAATTATTTAAATATCTTCAAAAATAATTACTTTTGGAAGTTTAAATAGCCCGGATGACCTAAAAATGAACCACAGAATGAAATGTGCGAATTTTCGAACACCGTTTTGGAAGCGGTTTTGTGGCATATAGACACGTGTATTTTCTGTTTTATATTATATCTGAAGGACATAAAGTTCATATTTTAAAGTGCCATTCGTCTTAAGAGCTAAACTTCTTTGAGTATAGACCTATAAATTAACGAAGATGCATTTTGCAATGCGATAGATATTGAAACACCTGTAAAATAAAGTAAACTTTACACAAACAGCTAGTTAGTATGTGGACATTGTTTTTAACTCCACTGTCTTACTTATCAGGGGTGGGGCCAGAGCCCCTCGTAGGAGATTCTGCCCCCCACCGCCGAGGAAAAATTTTGTATCCCGTCGGGGAAAATTTTTTGTACGTGGTATTCATCTGTAGTTGGTAAATAATAATTTGGCGCAAATTTGAAACCAATTGCATTACAATCGTCCCCCGTACAGCAGGTCGGGCTCTCGAGACCGTCCCCCCCCCCCGTCGGGAAAATCGCCTCCCCCAGCGGGCAAATTCTAGCGCCAATCCTGTAACTTATACACTGTTTAACGTCAGTCTAAATCCTGTCGAAAGCCTGAAGGCCTTGTGCTCTTCCCTCTTAAATGTGAGGGAGGAATAAAATATTTAAAAGCGTTTCCTTTTCCAGCAGCAACTGCCAGCAGTTCAACCGGATCCCACGTGTCCCGTAAAATGGCATTTCTTGTCAGCCCCATAGACGGACCGAGTGGTTCAACTACACATACTCTTTTAGACGACGACGAAGCAGGAGCAGATGGAGATGTAGACGAAGACGATGATGTAGACAAAGCAGATGGCACTCCAGCCTCAAAACTTAGATCTAGGTATTCATGCTATTCTCGCATTTTTAAGTACCCAGTTAAAATTACTACTGAAATTTACTGATGTAAACAGAATGGCTTTTTTTCTATTTCAGCAAAATAAAACCTTTAAATTCTTGTGTTCTTCATCTACAATGGATACTATCACATGTAAATTTAAAATATAACGATATTTCTCATAGTCTTGCTAAAGAAGGTACTACCATGCCTCAGGCCAATGTAGAACCCTTGACCTACCTTGAGTTATACTCAAAAAGAAAGGCCTTTGTTAACGTTTCTTGAAGGCATCCACCAGTTCATTCATGGTATCGTAGTGAAGGCCCCGGTTCTATTATACATTTTAAGGGGGGTAGGAAAGACCAAACAGCTTTGGCTCGCTTAACTTCCGGTCACTTAAAAACCCTCAGATTCTCTCGTGGTGATAAGAAGTTCATTATCTGCACAAAGTGCAACATGATTGGGGCCACTCCGCAACATCTACTTGACTGTGTTGCCTTGGTGTATGATGAGCTGCTTAATCGACCGGATTTCGTGTTGGAGGTGATGAAGGCGAACTACCTCATGGATCTGATCTGATTCAGATCAGAAGGATTGGAAAGAAACAGAAAACTTCTTTAAGAAAAATTAGTTCAATTTCTTTTATTTTCGAATTGTTCCGTACAATAATAATAGTTACAGAGAAGAAACAGCAATGCCGCTTTGTCTAAAAAGCAATCACAAAGCAATGCCCCGCAGGAGTCGTATAAACAGTAAATATTCCTATTGCTGTGATGATTGTGACATAAAATTGTGACTTCGCCTTAACATTGCGATGTGACCTTTACGTGGATTCAAAAAATAAAACCTATCTTATGTTAGCTTGAAATTTCATGGTTGATTAAATTTTGGTGAAACTGAAAAAATTTCAAATCCAATTCTCTTTGAAAATTGTTACACAAAAACATTTCTGCTTAATTGATTTTATGAATTTTAAGATTCTTAAATTTCCAGACAAACAAATATTAAACATCAGGTACAAAATCCATTTGTTTACTGATTATTTTGCTTCTATGTTATTTACAAATTCAAACAACTTTAATGAATAACAAAATGCAGGAGTTTTTTGAAATTTCGTTTCTGTTCTTTTTCTTCGTTCGTTACGTTCTGTTCTTTTTAATGAAACGAAAGAAATTTTTAATGAAATGTTCTTTTGAAATTTCGTTCTTTTTTTCCCACCACCTTAAAAATCTCAGCTTTGATTCATAATTCACAATTTCGAAAGCAAAAGTCTTCGAAAAAGCTTTTATAGTCTCTTAAACTACCACTTTAAAATTAATTGCTTGCAAAAACATATTTGATAAGTTAATTCTCCTGTATATTGTTAGCTTTACAAGTTGAATATCCATTTTGTATTCTCTAAAATGCAGATGTACCAAAGAGCTCATCATTTCGATGATATAAGAGAATGACTGGAATTTTAGCCTGAAGCAATTCATATTTGCATCGCAAAATATCAAAGTAACCGAATACCATCATTCCCGGTATATGAAATATTTGTTTCGTTTAAGCTAATTTTATGACGGAAAAAATACATTTATATCACAAAGTACTTTTAAAACTCATGATTTGTTTTTACGGTTATGTTAACACTTATCGATCTAATTTTGATTTAATTTTCATGCTGCTGTAAATATTCTTTACTTATTCGTTTTTGTCCATGGCTCATTATAGACAGTCCAAGTCCAGCCAGGGCAGAGTAACGACGACTAGTTCTGCTCCCCCGACCTCAACCAGCGGTCATAAGTCCACTTCCTCTTCGATGACCATTCCACTTTCTTGTAGTTCCAGTACTGCCCATACGCCTGGTGATGAACTGAGTCCAGATCAACCCATATGTGATCGAACCTGTGACGAGCTATCAAAACTGGATGTTCGCGTTGATGATTTATCCAAGTAGGTTGTTGTCAAGAGCTCACACAATGATAAAGACCATAAAATATTTTTAACACATAATAGACTTTTTCACACATACATCTTCCCATAAAAATACGAAATTTCTTTTGATCAGTCAAAGCAAAGTCAAAATATTTTAAGGCTAAATTTGTTTCTAGCCAAGTCAGCTTGCCTTAATTGCTACTCTGTTTCCTAGTTAATTTCTGATTATTGCTCTTTTCTTTCTCAGAAAGCATTTCAACTTATTTTAATGCTGCTCTTTTGAATCTCTGATCTGAAAAAGAAAATAAGTTCTCAAAATAATTTATTGATTGATTTAACTCTCTGACTCCTAAGCCGGCCTTAAACGGCCATGCAACTTCTACACCAGTGGGGCGGATTTCGGCCGGTTGCAGTTACGAAAGGGGGAGAAGGCAGTTGGGAAAGTGGTCATTAAGGAACCACTTGGGGGAGAGATAAGAGATGATATATCTTGACATTCACACACAACTTCCGCCACCCGTAGTGAGGAGAAAAGCGGGAACGGGGTGGAAGAATCCATTTCTCTGATTCATTAGTACTTCCGTTTACAACTGTAGTCAGATTTTGAAAACCCTTAGTAGTCAGAGGGTTAACTATCAGGAGCAACAAAAGAAGGTGAAGTATTTTTATAATTGTAGCCCATAGAGTTTGCGTAACAGGCCCATTAGCTCATTAATATTATACATTTTAGATGTTCTCTTCGGAGGTAAAATACATCTCGTATATAGCAAAGTAACACCGGTAAAGTATAAAATGCTTTTTCAAAAAATATATACATGTAAATCTGCTCGTGATATACAAAAATTAAAGAATATGTTAAGTGTCTTTCTGATTTCCTCTTTATTCCCGCAGTTGTGGAAAACCCGTATTCCAAATAAAATTTTCTATAAGTAAGCCATGTTCAAGTCTAAGGATGCCATTTAATAAGATTAAGGATAGGTCTTAAAGCATTAAAGCACTGTAGAATGCATTTTCAATAAATCCTGTGCTTTTAAATTACGAAGTTCTTTGTCGATATCCACAGTGTGTTAGTTACGTTAGCACTGTGATTCCGATACAGAACATCATAAGTAAGTACAACCTTTGCTACTGGCTAAGTATATCTCTCAGATCGCATTTTATTAATAATTTAAAATTAAATCTTTCCTAAATTAAAATAGGATCGATAAGGAAACTATCTCAAAAGTGGCCTCCATGACAAAGAGTGTTAAAGCTCCACATTCATTTGTTTATATATTTTTTATTAAATTATATAGATTTTTAAAAACCACGTCTTTTTCAGAAATAGCGTTTTGAAAATTTGTCTATTCAAACTAATTTTTTCCTATTTGAAACCATATATTTCATCTTTCTACGCAGACAAATTGAAGGTTTGGATTATAAAATCAGCAATGAAATGCAAAGTGTGATCCAAATGCTCAACAGACTAATAGAAGCACAGCACCTGCCTCCTTTGGAAGTAGTCGCACCTCCATCCATTCCAGCCACCACTGGCGCCACTGCAACTGACTTGCCGCCCCTCACGATGGCCTTGAGATCGAGTTCTGTTCAGCTTCCGCCACTGGACAAATCCAGAATTCGTGTCTACAGGAGAGCCATCAGCTTGCAGGGCACCCCAGTGCCCATGGACAACAATTTCAGGCAGCTCCTGGGGAAGGGAAGCAAGTGAGTCGATTGAGATTTTTTTAATCATTATGTCATTCTTGTTCTTTTGGGAATCAGTATAAGAATAATCCAAAAGGTAAGTCACACTTTTACTGAAGATCGCACGAACAGCCGAACATTGTTGAAACGATACACAACCATTCCGTTTTCATTGTTGAAATACGATACCCTAACCATTCCGTTTTCATTGTTGAAACGATACCCTAACCATTCCGTTTTGTTGCTTTATTACATATCCTGGGTAATTTTCACTATCAGCAAAGTGGGATCACGATGAAAAAAAGATTCATTGAGTCTTGACGGCATCAAAACCACAACTCGAGATTATTGAAGAGACAGAAAGCTTTATTTTTGATGTGACCATTCTTTTTCAGTACAAACAATGTTTTAATTAGTATGTATTGTTCTTTTTTTATAATTTTAAAGCTTTTCTTTTCTGACGGCATTCGTAAAATCTGTTATGTTCACGATATATTCTATTTTTCTTGCCATTATTGTGATTGTTTTGACTATTTTTTGCTACAAAAGACCGTCTGGTCAATTCAAAAATAAATTACACTACTTCGACGAGAAATTTTCTCTGAAGGTCGATACATTTGCATATCATCTTTCCAGTAAGTTAACAGCTGACGCATCGTTTTAAAAACTTACTACGACGCAATAAAAGCATCTTTAGAAGGATATAAAGAGAACTATGTTCTGTGACTGAGCTGCTTTAAGGCATCAATCATTTGAGATGAAACTCATTTGACCGCAAAAGACGTTTTTCACTTTCAGACCAGTCGAATTGTCATGAAAAGTCTGAAAATGTGGAAAAAATACATAACAGCAATTTTGTTGCTTTAAGTTGTTGGGTTGGCCATACAAAACATGGCACTATAACCCGGAGATCGGACCAATTATGAATGTCACATCATAGTGACATCACGTTAGACGTAAGTCAAGCTTACAGAAAAATTTCCTAAATAATTTGAATCCATTTTGAATTTAGTTTATAGCCCTTGAAAAAGTGGACTAGAATGGATTCTTTGTTTGTTTAATTCTATTCTCTCGGAGTATATTTATTGGTTATTTACTTTCTTTGAATAATCATTTAAAACAGATTCAGATGAGTCAAATCATATCTTAATTTAAATAATTTTTATCTTATATGTAGCAATATAATTTCAAAATAATTAGAATACTGTTTCATTTTCATTTAGCATATTCACTAATGTTAATTGAATTTAAATGATAATGGTAACTAAGAATAATTAATGGAAATTTCTCAATGTTTGAATTTGTACGATGTTCAAATATTGCATTTAATTAATTTCAGAATTTTCGGAGTTTAATCTTAAATTCTTACAGCATTTTATTCCATTTGAATTCAGTTTGAAAATCTAATCGTATCTCTGGCAATAAATATATTCAAAGTTAATAGTCAAATTGTTTCTATAAGAAGGTTTTATTCTTCTTTTTCTTTATCTTCGAATTTGTTTGAAGTTCTTCAGGTGCGACACTTTTCACTTCATCATTTCCATTCATGACTGACATGTAATCCCAGTTGACCTGTGGTTTAATGAGGCATTACAATAAAGTGCTTTATTGACTAAAGCAGTAATAATTCTGTTTAGTGGTCATATTTTGGGACCACATACTACCTTTGGGTAGCAATTTGGGTCCACCCGAAGTTTTAGATACCAGTTTATTTGTCTGCAGGGACTAGGCAAAATTACCCGGGCATGCTCACAGTTGGGAATAGCCAAAACTGAAATCTGAAGCTCTGGATCGCTTGTCCCATGAAACTCTTTATAAGCGCATTAAATGACATGTTTTTAATAGTAATCAAATACTCATCAAGATTTGTGGCCAAAGCACTATCTTCACGTACTTTTTTTTAAAAAAATTAGTCAAAATGTATTGTAAGTTTTTAAATACTTTTTTTTTTATGAATTCGCAGAATTCTTTCTAATAATATCTCTCATCGACATAGCAGCCAACTAGAATTAGCGTTAACTTCGGAATCCCCATTATAGCAACTAAACATCTTTTTCATGTAGAATTGCTGAAAAAGTATCTGTGTTCC
Organism: Araneus ventricosus; assembly: GCA_013235015.1. NCBI lineage: Eukaryota > Metazoa > Arthropoda > Arachnida > Araneae > Araneidae > Araneus > Araneus ventricosus. Next base: position 15,899 of record BGPR01008967.1, on the reverse strand, counting down.
TAGGGTATTATTATTATAACTGCAGAGAAACATAAATGTCACAACTAGTTTTATCTATCAGTTTCATATATAATCTGCATAGGAAGTGAAACAAAAGTAAGAAAAATATAGGAAAGATACTCTCCATTTTGATTTTATGGAAATTAATTGCACATTTTGATCGAATTTTATGAAAATTAAAACTGTAAATTGCGATAATAATGTAAAACAAATCAGTTTATCCTAAATGATATTAAAAAAAATTCTTATTAAAAGTCAAGATTCATTCGATTAATCTCCAATATAACGGCAGATATCAGTAATGCAACTTGTAATTTGTTTGGGATTATCTCAGGAGAAACATACCTGTGGTGGAATTAAGCAAGTTTGGGTATGGTTATACAGTAGCATTTTATTGGATTTGCACTAGGATCTTCATAGAATCGAGCATTAAACTAACAATCCTTCAAATTCAAAGCCGAGACTTTGCTGCTAGGCAATCATTGTTTAGCTATCATTGCTACAATTACCATAGCAATGAAACTGATTATTTGAAAGGCAATCTATAAAGGTAAACAATTGGAAATAGAGTTTAATTCCGTGCTTCAGTCTATAATGTACTATTCTCAGTAGGCTTAAGTACAGAAAGACTACAGTACAAAAGTTCACAAATCTCGCCTCGTAATTTCTGTAACAAAGAACTGAACAGAAAGTTGGCGAAAAAAATAGTATCTTCAAGTCGCGAGCATGTACATTTCCCTTCAGGAAAGAATTACAAAATTTGCCTTTGGTAACTCCAGTGGAGGCTCAGCCGAAATTTATGGCTAAAAAAGATACTGTTGTCGAACAACTTATGCAGTGCAATGTATGAATATTTTTCATGATGGTCTGTAAAATGTTTGGCATCAGCTTTCGAAGCTATGGTTTCGTCATGTCTTTAAAGTGTCTTTCATGGTAGAAATTTATTATGAATAATGTTGCATGATTTCGTTTTGGCGCGTTGGTATGGCTGATTTTGATGAGGACTCTTCACCTTCTTTGATTTTTATACCAATAGTACATTTAGATAATTACAATAAATGACTACGTTTAAAACCATATATTTGGCTAAAAATGGTTCTTGGGAGATAAAACACAAACCATTTTGGTGCCTCGTCATTTCTAGAAGGCTGAACGTCAGTCAAGGAATATTTGATCATTGTTGAAGTCCAAGTTTAACCTGTTGTACTGCTCTTTAACACTGCTTTTGAATGCTCATTTTTGGACGACGGTTTTTCTGTGCATCAAACTCGAGCTATTTAAGAGTGGATTTTCAAAAATGACAGTGAATTCGATTTATTTAGTCAATTTTACAGTTCCTGATTTAATCTGAAGGCAAAGCTTTTGCGTACATTAGATGCACATATTTGATACCAAACCTACTAAGTCATTTTTTTCTATTGAAACCACAAAATCTTCTGACGAATCTGTCTGGCATTCGCTTAATTCTAGTGCTTTGTGGAGGCAATGTCCATATATTTTTATGCTGCAATTCAATCAAAAGTTGGCTTAAATGTAGCTCTTTTTCCAACAGAATAAGAGCCAATCTTATACTGCCAGTGTCATTCTAAAACTTAAAAGTATTCCACCCTCCTTGCGGCGGACACGTCTTTTTCTGTTTTTAGGTTTGGTACAAAAGCAGATAGTACGTATATATATATATATATATATATATGTGTGTCTGTGTGTGTGTGTGTGTGTGTGTGTGTGTGTGTGTGTTAGCGTTAAAGTATGAAATCCGTTCTTCTGTAGAATAACTGATAAAGTCAGTTAAAGTGTTAAATAAACTTTTATTTTACACTTTAACTAGTTATTCTATACAATAACGGTCCACGCATCATTAAAGTGTAAAATAGCAGACATGATGCAGCCTGTTTGTTAGTCAGATTGGTTATTTGTATTTTCAGCATCTGAAGTGGGCACCGGAATTTTTTTTTATTTTTAAGAAACGTCCTACGTCTTCGCTAGTAGCGGGAACCGGAAAATGTAAGTAATCTGCGTTTTTTAAATACTGACATGAAGTAGGAAAAATTGTGCTCGCGATGCCTGCGGCATCTGAAGTGGGCGCCGGGCAAATTTTTTTAACTTTAAAAACATCCTACGGCTTCGCTAGCAGCGGGAGACGGATCCTAGTAGCTTCGCTAGCTCATTGAATGTAAGGAATCTGCGTTTATAGTGGAATTTGTCCATAACTTTGTTCCTAATAGAGATACCGAGATAATTCCTGTATATTCTGGAACCTTCATTTTGTCACCATGTTCGCCACATTTCTCGCCAAGGTTCCTAAACACTCGCCAAGTGTGTCGCCAAGTTCGAGTGTCATTGACTTCCTTCCAATACGTATTCCTGTAAATCTCTCTTTCCAACTATAAGAATAATATTGCAAGAAAGCGACATTACAGTTTTATGACACTATTATAGTGGTTTTAATTTTCCATCGGTTATGGCTGATATTTAATCAGTGCGAAATTTAGAAAAAAGCGGACTTGTTTTAATGTCATAATGTTTATTTTACACTTTAACGGACTATCGTTAGTTATTCTACAGAATACCTAGTTATTTCATAGAATAACTAGGTTAAGTATGAAATAAATAATTTATTTTACACTTTAACTGACATGATCAGTTAATCTATAGAATAACTAGTTATTCTATAGAATAACTGAATTATACACTTTAACGGTGACATATATATTCTTAAACGACCATGAATAAAGTATTCTTAAGACTTCAGAGATACAATTAAATTCAGAAAATGATGGGTTAATTCGCGTTAAAATCTAAGTTTTTTAACCTGAAAGCTAAGAGATCAAAATAATTATTAGGCACTCGGAGGGTTAAAAAAATACTGTCCATGTATAAGATGGGTGACGATTATTTAAATACATTAATGCTCTCTGTGATATAATCAGTGTGATTTCAGAAAATAAATGACTGATAAGTTTAATATATTCAAGAATTATGATATGCCTAATAAGTTCCAAAAAATGCTTGCTTTGCTATAAAAGATTCAAAATGTGGAGTAGATAGATAGATAATAGAGTTTGACAATGGGATTAAATAACTACCAGAATCTCACTGGTTTCCATATTAAAAAATCCCATTATGCTATTTATTAAATTTGAATAATGCAATAGGTTTATTTTGAATGAAAACAAAACTTTCGAACAAGTTGAATATTTAATAAAATATTTTGGAAGAAAAAAAATTCCATATTAATGCGCAAATTTGCTGTTGGACCCATCTTGCATTGGATATATAAAAGAGAATTTTCCTGCATAGCATTTTGCATGATTCAACTATTAATATATTTGCGCGAAATCGTATTAAGTCTTCAAACTCTTACAAGAGTTATTGGCCGGAAAAATTTTTATCCTCAGATATTCATAAGCATTTATACAAGATCTATGCGAATCATTAAGGTGGAACGATTTCCAGAATAACCAACTAGAATTCACTGCTCCTGCCTGACGCGACGGAAGACTGCATTTTCTATGAAAGGCTCGTGGCATAATGAAATATTCATAAGGCTTCAAACGAACTCATTTCAAAGTAGTTCTCCATTCTACATACAACAAATGGTTGAATCTGTAAGTAAAACTTGCTGCAAGGGAAATGAGGATTCTACTTTGGCATTTTCTTTAAGTATACAAAAATCCTTTTCAAAGAAGAGACCTAGCAAATGTCTTAGCTGTAGGGCATCATAATTCATTTGCTTCAAATTATCATAACATATATTTATAGCAGCTTGCAAGGGATTTCAAGAGCAAGCGTTTTGAAGATGTATTTCAAAAGCATTATTTCCAGCTAATATATTTCGATATCATTTTAATAAAGAATTCTCATTACGCAATGGATAAAAGGCATTTATTATGACCAGCGACTTTGAAAAATCTTATTAAAAATTAATTTTATAATATGTTATCAAATATTTTATCGGTGGCACTATATTATCGCATAAAATAAAGAATTTAAGTACTTCACTAAGTTTTTCAATGCATTTTAATTTTGTGATGTATAAAAGATACAATTATAATGTAAAGTCTTTACGTATTTTTATCGTGTGCTGCCATCATGATTGGCCTAATTTTACATTAGGCTAAGAGGACTTTTATAAGAAATGAAGCTTCACTATATCGTTTCGAAAATAATAAGGCTACATTTATGTTTTTTACTTTCTCTACATGAAGTATACAAAGAGAAAGTATTGTAATCGTCAAAAAAATTAGATCTCGAGATTTTGACGAATCTCCACGTTTTAGACCTCCCTGAATCCGAAAAACACAATTTTGGAATTATGTCTGTGTGTCTGTCTGTAAACACGATAATTCGAAAACTATTAGAGCTACAGGGATGACGTTTGGTACGTGATCTTTACACATTATTTGTAGGTGTCTATCAAATTTTGGACAAAATCTGTCCACTTGAAGTCTGTCTGTCCGCGTTCATGTGAACTCTATAACTCAAAAAGTTAAATAGCTATATGGATAAAATTTGGTACACAGTTTTTTCATCAGAAATGTAAGTCCGTATAAAAGTTTGAGCGAAATACATCAAAGGGTTGACTGTCTTTCGGTCTGTATAATCGCATACTTTTGAACGTCCTAACTCCTCAACAAAATTACTTAGATAAATGAAATTTTGTTTGTTGCGTTCTAACTTTAATTATAGATTTGTTTCCAATTTTTGTGTCAATCGGTTAAAAAACGCGTTCAACTTATATTTCAGCTGTCTTCACCATTCTACATCGCAAAAAATAAAACTAGAAGGATACTGGCGTTCTGTCTTGGCTCACCAACAAATTCCGTTTCAACTCTTGGAGTGTTTTCGTCATAACTTTGATCTGTTGCTTTCATTCTGGTGAATCATAAAAAACATTTTCTCCAAATTTTGTGTCCAATTTTTGTGTCAATCGGTTGGAAAAAAGGCGTTCAAATTCAAAATTTAGTTTTTCTTATCTTACTAACCCTATTTCGAAATCACGTCAGCTTCCGATTCTACTTCACCATACTACTTCTTGGCTCACTGCTAAATTCTGCTCGTTTCATCTTGATCTGCCTTTCGCTTTCATTTCGGTGATTTATAGTCAGTCACAAAGAAATATTTTCTCGAAAAGAGTTGCATATTTAATTTACGGTTAGTTTTATTTTGTAATTGGTAATGCATTTTCTTCTGCTATGGATTTTGCATTATTTTCACTCGGACAAAACAAAAGTAATTGTTATTAACAAAACGAGTGTTAGTACCAATTGATTCATGTGCATGAGATTTTCTATTACAACTTCTTTTTCTACAACTGTGCTAGAGATTCTTGATGAGTTTTACTGCCTTTAAGCTTATTTTTTCTCCGCATGTGTTAGGGAATATAGAAGAAAGTTTAGGGGAGACCACTCTCGCTGGTTTAACCCTAGTTATCCCACTCATCCCAAGGGTTTGGAGAGTTTTACAGGTAAACAGAAAAATTTCCGTTCTTTGATGCAATGATGCATAACGATAATTATTTTCTGTAAAAGGTTGATCTCGATATAGGTTCAGGACCCAATTCCACCACGAATTCATCTTGTATGTTTTCCTGATTCACGCTAAATCTGACGTCGAGGGTCAAACATCCTCCTGCTGGTGTGGCACATATTTGGAAAAGAGGTGGCGGTTCGTGTTTTCTCCTCGTCAAATAACCCCGGTTCAAAATTTCAAAATTCACCCCAAAATAAGCCTCGTGTTCCTTCTCATTTAAACTAGACAGATTTTATGATTTTATTTGGGGAATTGAAATTATTTGACGAACTATCGTGTTTCACAACAGTGTGTGTGTGCGTGCGAGTGTGTGTGCGCGAGTGTGTGTGCGCGAGTGTGTGTGTGTGCGCAAGTGTCTGTGTGCGTGCGCGCGCGCGCGGCACACCCTTTCTCTAGGCTTCCACGCAACATGAATATAAGAAAATCTGATTTTCGTAGCACCAGACCCCTATAAGCCGAGGATTTGCGGTAGAAGCGGGTCTCGAAGCCACGATTCTCCAATCCAGGAACCAGCACTGCATTTCTAGGTCGCCAGGTCCCTTTTACTCGAAGAAAACTAGAAAGCTGTTTAGTTAGACTTTCCGTTAGACGCCAAGATGCATTTCATTATTTATTGCAATCGTGATGATATAATTTGATATTATTTTTTGGCAACGTTTGACAAGCATAGAAATGCTTTGCTTTGATTAGAATTTCGAAAAAGAATTCCTTTTAAATTTTAACTTTTGACTTACGTTTGACAAGCTGAAAATTTTATGGTTATTGAATTATTATGTACATATTTCGTATATATATTTTTACTTTAATTTAATACTTTACAATCATGAATTAATTTACTATATTTCTTACGATGAATGTCGACGAAGAACCCATCTCAAAAAGTCGGCGGATGACAAAAGAAAGGAAAGCAAGATGGTTAGCGAGGCAAAGCCAGGAATCGCTGGACAGGATTCGTGCAGTAGATGCAGCCGCTTATAGAAGACGCATCGAAGCCGACACTCCATCACAAGCTGTCATAAAACATATGTTTATTTTATTTGTTTTCAATCAATGTTAAACATTTCTCTCGCATATATATCTATTTAAACACGTCAAATTTGACGGGAAATCTCTCGAATGAAGAGGCAATTTGTACCCGTCATACCATGACGGGGGATTTTCTAGTTAATAATATTTCGATTAAACCCTACTTGATTCACGTTTGTAAAATAGCATCTAAATCGGCAACTCAACAGATATTTAGGTGCAAAAAAGTCAGGTAATGCATTCTACAGAATTTCCATTGTCTGAATAAGTGATTAAAGTAAGGAAGGTGTTTACAAGTAAACCTCATTAGAATAGATATAATAAGAAACATCTTTCATTCGTCAAGAGAGACTGCGGCTGCGTAATAGGTGATCCTCGGCTTCTGCATCAAAGGATCGCAGTTTCAAGACCTGTTCTACCAAAGATATGCCATGTATGTGAGTCTGGTGCACATTCAACATGTCGTCGTGGGCAAAATACGCTCTCGTTGGTATGGTGAGAAAGATAACTGAAATGTTAGGCATCAAAATTTTGAGATCTGTCCCACAAAAGCCCTACTGTGGCTTCAAATGTTGATCTATCATATCAAATCATATTAAGTTATGCTTCATATTAGGTAATTATGTGATATTAGGCAACTCACAACTTTCCTTAAAATCCATAAGATATCAGTCCTCAAAATCCTGTTAATTATGTAGTGGTCGTCTCCTACATTTAAATTGAAAAATAAAATAGATATGTTTTGAAGCTAGCAATATTGCGTAACTTTGACCTAATTCGTTTACTCAACTGTTGAAAGTTGAGTGTTTTCATCACTCAACTTTCAGCATGGCCTTGTATAAATGAATATGTATATAATGATAGTTCATCAGGTGAAGTGTAGAGCAAACATCTTGAAAAAGAAGGCAATCGTTGATCCAATCAATACAGTAGAACCCCGTTAATCCGAAATTCCGGTTAATCCGAACCGATTTTATTTTCGAAAATTATATGTATTTGAAAAGAATACCTGAAAAGATTTAAATATACATACAAAAACAAAAAAGTACTTTTTCAGCTTGCATAATTTTGTACACATTGAAGAAACTAATGCAATAATTCAAGTATAATGTCACTTCATACAGGAGCACATCCATTATTCTAACGAAAAGGGAGACATATTCTCTTTATATTGCTTTTGAATAAAAGAATTCAAGCGATAGTAGTGCTGAGTACTTATAACTTACATTTTTTTTTTAGCACACAGCTTTTTATTTTCTATTTTTATCGGAATTTCGGGTAATCCTAATTTTTTGTAATCCAAACAGGCACCGGTCCCAATTAGGATTAGCGGGGTTCTACTGCACTTTATTTCACTTTCTATTTATCCATTTTAAAGATGATAATGTAGATTATATGAAACTTACGCGCAAAAGGCAGCGTTTTTTGAAACAAGAGAATTATATGGTGAAAAGAACTCGCTTCATGACTCTTATCGGCGGGTGTTTTCCAATATGAGAGAAAGGGGAAATCCCTCTTGACATGTGAAGCGGCTGAAGTTCAGTCACTCTTCAATTACAGTGGCAGTTATTTTTTATACTAGAGCTTAAGTAGAATAATTTTATTAATTAAAGTTAAGAAGCGTTTTTAAAATTAGAAAATGTTAGGTATTATGCAAATATGGTTTTTTTGGGTTTTAAAGTGTCTATATTTAATCTATATTTCTATTCTCAAGTGACAACATTTAAATTTCCTATGAGTTGTGAGATACATTGTAGAGAATGTTACTGCTTAATAAAACAGGGTCTACAATGTGGGAAAAGGAAGGAAAATGTCGACTAAGAGGGTTTTTGTATTTTAATGAATACACTGTAAAATATAGAAATTTCATTCTTCAAAATTTCATTCTGAAGGTAAAAATGTTTTAAAAGCTGTTTCGGTGTATTAAAAGTAGAAAATTTATTTGATCTAAAAATGTCGGTGAGACAATCTAAAGCGTGAGGTACCAAAAATACCTCACAAAATTGGAATTTTATCACATTTATAATCTATTATTAATCTTAATGGATGTTTAGTAATTTTCATTCTTACAACATGCATTGGGACTATTTATTCTGATAGTATGGTTTCCAGCGCCTCTTTTTTTTACGATTTTGCTTCATCCTCTATATTTCTGATTCTATTTTAAAACTAGAAAATCACCCAGTAGGTATGACAGATTTAAGTCTTATCTTCATTCGAGATTTCTCAAACGAAATCGACGTGTTTAAATAGATATATGCGAAAGAAATAGGAGAAGCTTGATTGGAAAATCAAATAAAATAAAAAGTATAGTTTTATGACAGGAAATATTTTTTTATTGTACTATTATTTATATATTTTTTTAGAAAAACTACCTCTTGATAAAAACATTCCGTGTGGAAATATCATTTTTTCGTTGTTTACAATTTTCCTTGTACTTCAGATGTCTTTATGTAATTTTACATCGCTTGCCAGCAAAAATATTATCAACATTATATCTATCATTACGACTGTATACTAAATAATTAGGCTGCGTATGCGTCCATAGCTCATATCACGTGCATGATACTACGACTGACCAGGTTTATATTTTCTATTAAAAATACGGAAATTCAGATTTGAAATATAGGATTAATATAATTTAAAATTTCTCTGGGAACTATTGATCATAGCGATAAATTTTATTCAAGAGAATTATTTCCCTTGTTCACTATTTTAGAGCTATTAAATTTGAAATTAGAACGACAATTACTTTTAAATTTAAAATTACTGAAATTTGATGTTCTCTAACAATGAATAGCTCGTAAGTTCCCTGAGTTATGACGGAGTTTTATTGTTGAACGTTAGAGCACTTACTCGGATCGTAAGAAGATCCTGACTATTGTATTAGTAATAAATGATTTAAATGAAAAATAGTTTATTTAATTCAAAAATATTAATTAAATGTATACGTTTGAAAAGTTGTACTAAATCAATGAAATACAAGGATAAAGCTAAAAATGATCAACTATGAAAATAATGAATAAATTTAATAGAAAAAAAATTTATCTTAAACTTTAAACAAAAAATAAAATTTTTTTATAAACAATAAAAGTAAGCGAATTTTATTATTGTGACGCAGAGGAGTATCAGAGGATCTGGGTATTTATTAGTATTGGCAATTTATATAATATACATTTTTCTTCCTATTAGTACACACCAATAAAGTGCTCTATAAGAAAATTTTCTTTATTTTTATCTTTTTAGTCTATACTATATTTCATATATTTAATATTATAAATATCTGTTGAAATTAACTTTTTCTTCAAATCAAGTTCTATCATAGTCCTCCGTATGGGAAGTCAAAATCAATCGTATATGCTCACAATTAAGTTCTACGGTTCATGAAAATATTTATTCCCATCTTCGAATATATATCTATTCTAGGATTTTCAGAATCAGTAAATACAAAAAAATGGAATGAACGATCTCGTTAAAATTCACTCCCTTTACAAACATGAAGAGAGTCAAGATTAAATAAGAGGATAAATAATAGTAAATTAAGTAAATTAGCGTCCAATTTTCATGGGAAAGAAAAATATCCAAGTGAAGGCTCTTTCTTCTTCTGATTTGCTGTTATAATGGTATAATGAAAATAGAAATGTTCCTTTCTTTTCTATATTTCTTGCCGAAAATGTATATTGCTAAGTTAGCTTTCGCTAAAATTTGAATATCGATTGTATCTTCGCAGAATGTTTCAAAAAAATATGCTACTTCTCACTAGAATGTGAGATTTTCATGAGATTTAGAGTTTTAAAAACACGATGATATAGTATCGATTTACGCTTTGTTTATCCAAAAATAATTATATGATCATTATCTTGCTTCTAAATAGAAAAAAAAGATGTGAAAACTATATATGGTCATGGGTAAAGATCTTGATACTATTCTTTCCATTCTATTACTTTAGAAATTTGTCACCTCTTCACTCATTTTATACTATTTTTCGTTAAAAAATCACCATCAATTTGTCTCGTAGGAAGTTAAAATAATCATGGTTGCTTCTAGTGCTTTTTGAACAAGAAATTCTACTATAAGTTGGAGAAATTTGATTCAATCACAAAATCTAGAAGTTTCTTCTTTTAGGATGAAAACACATGACTCTCTGAGTATGGACAGATCAAGCCACTTCTGGCATTGCTTCGTCAGTTTGTTACTGGTCTGAATGTCGATTCCCGCTGGAAAAAATGTAAAGATGCAAATATACACTGATCGTTAAATATAAATATCAATAAAATCTTTCAATAAACTGCATATCGAGCACTTTTACTAGAGTCATATTTATTTCTTTCTTGACTACATGGTAATCTATAAATGCTAGATATGGTTGAAGGGTGAATATTCAGTCCAGAGCACTGCAAAAGAAAAAAATATTAATGTCAAAGAATGCCAATTCACGGCGATGGCAAAATTCATTAACTTGGACTCAAGATGCTGGGGAAAAAAGCCGTAAACTGATGTGGTGACCAATCGACAGAAGAGAGATTGCTTCTTCTTCTGTATAACTAAAATGGCTATAATGGTACGAGATCACTCTCTCTTCCTCTCTCTCTTTCTCTTCATCTTCATCTCCCAAAGTGAAAAAGAAAACAATTAAAATTTATTAATTATTTATTTGATAATAATGATAATGAAGAAAAAATATATATAAACTCATTGATTATTTAAAATTATGACTAAAACAGTTCTTGAAAATGGCATATAAGCAGTTATTGAAAAAATTATTTATATTTTGTAGACTGATATTCAGCAAAAAAAATCTAATTCCAATTATCATGTAAAAGTATGTGGTTTGAGATAAGCTGAAATATATAGCTTAATGTCTGCTAGTCTATTTTTAATATATCTGGAAAAAAAAACTATCAATGGTCGCAGACTGCTGGGATTACTGAACTCTTACGCAAATCAAAATAAGTGGCATTTGAGTAATAGTGTGGCCAACCAATCGAGCGTATAACTCTTAGGAGAACCAGAAGTAACTAACCATACTCTGCACGGATGTTTTCTTTATTGAATATAAGGTGTGCTAATGAAAAGATACTGTCACATGTAAAGAAATTTTAATAAACATATCTATAGCTTCAGAGCGAATATCAGTAAACTATAAAATAATAACCTATTGAACTGAGATAATACACTGATCCCAACGAGTAGGAAGGAGTGGATGGCTTGCGGTTTAAGAAATCTTTCGGGTCAAACAACACCATTCTCGACGTCTTCTGATTCTCTGCACAGATGCTTAGTACGCCACTTAGACAAAAAGTTCTGCAAGGCTTTTTTGGGATTATCGTGATGCAGTTCCTTTGCATATACGACAGTCTCAACAGCAATTACTGACTGTGATTCCGTGTCTATGAGCTCATCAACTAGCGAAATGCTCACACTGGTAGTTTAATGCGTCCTGCCCTAGCAGTGGCAAGTCTCTTGACGTTTATGCTAGGCCTCATAATTATTATTCCATGGAATATGGTGCCGGTGCGAGTATCACTGCTCATGCAACCTCTTCATCCTGTGGATAACATTTGTGAAAGCATGCTCCTCTTCTAGCAGAAATGTGGATAACTGCTCTGCTGCCTTGATCTGAGGAATCCACCATCGCTGGCATGAATTGCAGCAAACAACTCCAGAATGAGGATATTGATCTGAAGCCTTAGCTTACGCAACTGGAAAACCACCACGCATCTACATCATTACATTATCACTGTGGCTTTGTTAAACGGATACAGTTCAGATCTCCCTTTTCGTTGCGCCTTGTACATGTACCAAAACTTTACATGTGCTCATTCTACAGAACCACGAAAACGAAATGTTTTGTTGTTGTGTAAAATTTCTCTTACTGGAAGGTATGCGGTCTATTCTTACGAGATGCGATGCTCGCATTCCTGTATCAAGCTTATGAGCACAGGTCTATAGAGAGTATAGGTACGTTGCCGCATCCGATTGCCTGCCGTGCAGCGTCCTCATGGTCTCTTGTTAACGTCAGCTCATCGATAGCTTACCTGCGCTGTTCATTGGATGTAATTCGTTCGTGACTGCTCGCTTTTTGTATATGACTCCATCCTGAGATCCTGTTTAAAGTGCTTTGCTCCAAAAGTATTTTAAAATGAATAGGTATAATCTAGACGAAAATTGACATTTCTTACCTTAGAATTTATTCTTAAAATGTGACAGTGAACTGACTTTGGATATTTACAATAAGGTTTTAATTGCATCTACAATCTGAACTGAAAACAAAAGGTTTGAGTCATTGAATAGAAGCTGCAAAACTATGTTTTATTGATAAAAACAAGGAAAAAGGAATCTAATGAATAATTGTTTCTAGCAGACAGCTAAAATGTAATACAGCTATGCTATCTAGTAGAAACAGAAAAAAATCGTCAGATATGAGTTCCAGTGATTGCTTTACTTGCAAATAGTCAATTATACCCTTTTCAAGACTAAAAGGGTGTTTTCGACTCTTTCGCATAAAGAAAGGCGTTCTATCCTAACCCAAGAATAGAATCACGATCGGATTTGGTATCCCTGGACTTACCATAATATTGGTCTCCAAAATAGGGCCCCTGGCCTCAAGAGGGCACACAAAATGTTCTAAACTTCATTCAAATTCAAACTGAGGTATCATTTTAATTTTACATTGTTACATCCTCAAGAAATTTTTCATGCTTTTTAAATTCGTTTACAACTAATGCTTGTCCAATTTTTTTTCTGGAGCCATCTGTTCTCAGTCCAAAATTGTAATTTTTCTCTGTTCTGGATTGTTTTCTTTAGTTAAATACGTCCGTACTTTGCGTCCTCAGGCTTGTGTATAAGTGCCTCATTCCTTAAAACTTACTTGCTCGTATAATGCATTTACAATCATAAATATTAGGTAAAATTTAGAGTTTACTAATCTCTTAAAAAAAATTTAGCTTTAAGTAAATGAAGGTATTTAAGGTATCATTTTAAACTTATTAAAATTCCAGAACTTATTATAATTCAGCTATTACAATCTAGATAATTCTATAAACACCTATTATTCCATTTTATTAAAATTTACATTGAACATTAGAGATCACTACGTCAGTAAATTTTCCGGAAGTCGTCATAGAACCATTGCAAAGTGTGACTTCCTTAAGACTCTATCTAAAATGAGCATTACGTCGTTTTCCAGATAGGGGCTAAAAGCTGCTATGACTTTTAAAGAATTTTTCTGCTTTCTGAAGGTGTTCTTCTGTTCATGAGAATCCTAAACTAAATAGAGCTTGTCTTGATCTCACTCTTAATCTACAGTGTCCTTGCTTTTAGTAATTCTCCAAAATGTATATTGTATTCCAAAAAATCATTTATAATCTAGAGATGACATTTCACACATTATGGGTTGCATTTGTACTCTAAATGTCAATAATTCATATATTTAAAATGCTTAAATGGATACTGAAATCTTAAACTGAATTGTTTCTCCGTAAAAAATAATTTATTAGAATCTAAATTCTTTCGAAATATTGCTTATAATTATTCAAAAAAACAAATTTAATTACAAAATTTTTAAAGAATCTAGTCAGTAGCTAATACTTATTTTTTCTTTCGATTGTTTTTCTCATTGTTTCTAGTTTCTAATGTCTGTTTAGAAGTTACCAAGGGCTACGACAGTTGGCGACCTTAAATTTCGAAGCTAAGGCCCAGATTTGCCCAAAAACGAGCCATGAGCTACACCCCTGCTTCAACCCACGTACATCGAGGAGGATGATTGACCTCCGCGGTGATGGGATTATTTAAGAAATCATGGAGAGCATACAAGTGGATATAGGTAACAATCGCTGTCTTGTACATTGGCTACTACACCCCAATTGTTTTCTTATGAGCGCCGACAATTATTTTGGACTTTTATTAGCTGTAGGTTGAAAACTGAGTTTTAAGTAAATAGATCGATTTTTGTATTTAATTACATCTCTGAAATCAAGAATACTTTATCATGATTGAAGCAGGCAAATTCTGTATAAATACGAGCTATCTTTGCTTTTTGAACTGAACATGAAAAAACGGAAAACGACGTTTGAGGCCGCAAAGAGTGTTAGTGCAAGTAACTTGAGGAGAAAAAGTTATTAGATATCAAACCTTTATTGGGCCGCCATGTATTTTAAAATTTGATATGGTTAAGTTGACCCTCCGAGGGCGCACGTCTTTTTCCGTTTTTCATAAAACGATAGCTCGGTACTTATAGGTGTATTTTCTTAAACAATCATGAATAAAGTGTAAAAGATATAGCCGATATAATTAAATACAAAGATCGATTAATTTACTTTAAAGCTAAGTTTTTCTAACCACTGACAGCTAAAGGGTTCGTAGTGGAGCTCTCAAGAGGTTAAAACCTGAAAAAAAAATAGTAACAGATTTTCAATCATCAACATCAATAAGCCGATTCATTAATTTTCCTACTAGCAAAAATAATTAAATTAGACAAAATATATGTAACGAAAAGCATTTTCCGACTTCCACAATTATTTCATTTTGAAAAAACAATTCTCATCTTTGACCTTCAATTTGTAGCTCGCATTCCCCTTTGATACCTAAGAACTCCCCAAAATACTTGTCTGTACTACAAAATTGATCATATTGTACAAATCACTGTCTTACTACATCTTATTTTGTGTTTTTTTGGCTGCTCAACTTATTTGTTCTGATCCTAGATGCAAGAAGAGCTCGTAGACGATATTCCGGAATCAATTGCGGAGGGAACCCGCTCACACACTCCCCATGCCCAGACGTTCCCACCCTCCCTGCTTCAGTGGGTCTTGCGCAACTGACCGTCAGATGTCATCTCAATCGTCGTATTTCAACCAGGTGGGAGAAATTCGATCATTTTCATTCCGGTTTTTTAAGATCCAATTGCCCAGGAAGAATAGGCTTCATTCCCCTGCCTGAATCTAGAACAACGAATGGCGCTGCGAACGTCTTTTTTCTACTAAAGCTCCCGTGTTTCCTGGGTATGGGAGGTTTCTCTGAGGTAAAAGATCAATTTTTTTTTTCCGCATTGATAGCGGCTTGTGCCACTGATTTCGCACATTGATGTCCCATTCAGATGCAGGAACCATTCGTGAGCTCAGGGAAATCAATGATATACGACCCTCGGTTCATATTTTTAATACCCTAACTTTCGTCATATGTGTGCTTAAAGTAAGAAAAAAACATGCACTAATATTTAATTCTGATGGCATCTCTTGACGGTGGCGAATCCAGGGGGGGGGGGCATATCGGGCTACAGCCCTCGCAGGTATCAAATCAAATTCTTGGGGTAGGCCCAACATCGTACAAATGTTTTTTCC
>BGPR01008966.1:50109-60388 GCA_013235015.1 Araneus ventricosus | reverse complement strand
TACATAAGATTCTTTGTCATCAGTCAAAGACCTATGACAGAAAGGAAATGTGCCTTGAAAGCGAGAAATGACTTGAGAAGACATTATTTCCCTTTTGTCAGTCAAAGACTCATGACGAAAGGGAAATGACTTTACAGAAGACACATTTCCCTTGTAATCAGAGATCAAAGACTCATGACAAAGAGGAAATGTGCCTTGAAGGAGGAAATTACTGACTAGATATGCCAGATCAATGGGATTAGAACACTACCACTTGAAACAGAGGAACCCATCTCTGTAAAGACAGGACGGACTGTGCTTTCAAATCAGTTCCTCATAATAGAGGAATAAACAACTTAAAGGATATTCGAATCTCAATTCGAAACTTGTAGTATGATAATCTTTTGGTTTGATTGGTATATTTTATTTTATTTTAAAATTTACCTTAATTTATAAAAATGATAGAACACAAATAATGTATTGTTATATGTAAACCTTAGGAACGCTTGGAGTATACTAAAGCAACTAAAAACAATGAAAAGTTTTGCTATAAAATATTCTTAAAATATTTTTTTTAAATTTATTAAAAATCAGGGGAAAAATTTGAAACAAAATTACAATAATCAGAAAACTGTTTTATTTATTTATTTTTAAGAGTTTTTCTCGCAATAATATTTCCTGAAGTTATCGAGGAAAAACGTCAAATGTTCTGAATGTTTTAATTAAAAAATCTGAAATTGTTCTTTAAAAAAATCTTGTTCGGAACTTACTACCCCAAGAAGTAATCATAAGCCAAATTTGTAGTTTAGATCCAATGGTCTGCCCAATCAGAGCGTTAGCTCAGATCGAATGGTCTGCCCTGTAGAGCGCTTCGGGATGATTTTAATTAAAAACTAATTAAAATTTAAAAAAACGAACTTCTTGTTATCACTTACTATCCAAGAAGTAACTATAGCCAAATTTGCATCTCTAGATCCAAATGGTCCGTTCTGTAGAGTTTTGAATGATTTTACCTAAAAATCTGAATTAAAAAATTAAAAACGAACTTTATTAGTACTACTACCCGCTATGCACCATACGCCAAATTTGCAGCTCTAGATCCACAATGGTCGTCTCTATAGAGCGTTTTGAATGATTTTTTTAAAAATCTGAATTAAAATTCTAAAAACGAACTTTATTAGTACTTACTACCCAAGAAGCAGCTACATGCCAAATTTGGTACTTCAGATTCAATGGTGGTCTTCGTCTCTATGAGCGTTTTCGTGAAATGATTTTTAATTAAAAATCTGAATTAAAATTTAAAAAACGAATCCTTTATTAGTACTTTACTACCCAGCAAGAAGTAACCACAAGCCAAATTTGGCTAGCCTCCCTAGATCGGAAATGGTCTGCCCCTTATAGAGTGTTTTAATGATTTTAATTAGTAACTGGAATTAAAATAAAAAACGAACTTCGTGGCTATCACTTACTATCCAAGAAGCAACTACATGCCAAATTTGGTAGCTCAGATTCAATGGTCTGCCCTGTAGAGAATTTTGAACGATTTTTTGCATATCGTATGTCGTAATACAGATAATATGCCGCCATCCAAATATTAATACATTAAAATATTATATATATTTAATCGAATCCAATGTTTGTAGAACCTGTAAAACCTGCCTGATTTCTTAACATGTTAACTTCTAATTTCAAATTTGAAAATTATTTTTAGAAATGACAGAATCTGATGTTCATCATTATCATTAACCTGCAGGTCTCAAGAAAACTTGTGATAGTGCTGTTTTTTGGATTCTAGTATTTTATGGGTGTTTCGAGAACCCAAGTTCATCCCTGGTTGGGCAAGTCTCTTGGCTCTGACACGTAAGTAAATCCATATTTCTTATTATATCAAATCTTCATGAAATTAATATGTTTTATTCATTGGGCACGTTAAATCTATTTGTACATGAAGTAGATTTTAAATAACTTTCATAACTAAGCAGTGATCATCGAATTTGGAATTTGTCTGTAAGTTATCTAACAACCAGTATTAAAAAAAGTTATCAGAAAAGCGTACTTTTTTTAAACCAAATAAGTATTTTATGTTTGAGGTATACTTTTGCTTTATGCCCGACTATTGAGAGCATTTAACATAGTTTTGCTTATTTACAAGAAAACTTCCAGTAATCAAAGATTAAGTGCTGAATAGGAAATTTTTGGACTATTCGCAGAAGAATGATCCTGTAGATTGCTACCTTAGCATTATTTTTTTTAAATGTTCTACAGTTTCCAAAGCTCAGACAATGTTTTGTGCGATAGTGAGACAATAAGGCATCTGAATACTTTTAAAAATTGCTAAAAGTAGCAATTTGTTAAATTATTTTATTCTTTCTTAGAACTTCTTTTTCAAAGTTCAACAGCCACGTAACCGAACGAAGCATAACAGTCTTCTCTGTAAGTCATTTCCCCTTTCCAAGGCACATTTCCTTTCTGTTATGGGTCTTTGACAGATGACAAAGGGGAAATGTGTCTTCTCTGTTCGTTGAAGCAACTTTGGAGCAGCTAGTAGGTAACACCAGAGGTATTATCCTAACTTAGCTTCTAAATATAAGGACAGGCTTCTTTCGGAAAAATTTTCAGGGGAAACTGGCGCAATCTGAGTTTTGTTTGGAGAAAAAACTCCAGCAGCCAGTCCAACCTCAGCAAACGATTCCATGCTATAGCGCACATTGATATACCAGTTTCTTTATAATGCTGTTTGAGATAGGGATAACTAGAGGATAAAACTAATTGCCATCTTCCTCTAATTCATATTCCTCAACTATGCCATGTAATAGCTCACTAGGCTATTTCAAGTTAAAGGACGGAAGGAAAGTATTATATTCATTTTCTTAGTGATGTCGTCGGTGCTAATTATTCTAACGCTAAATAAACTGCTTTCATATCGTATTTATCCCCGTTTCTACAAAAGCAAACAAAAAATGACGAGAGGCTGTCTTTTTCAAACAGCCGCCGATGTTAAAGGCTTAGGACTACTTTACTCGCGAGACTCTTTTGCAAATAAGACCGAGCATTCCTTCTTTTACTGTTTCTTTTGTTCCTTTTCCTGCTGTTTCTTTTGTTCCTTTTCCTGCTGTTTCTTTTGTTCCTTTTCCTGCTGTTTCTTTTGTTGTTTCTCCTGCTGCAACAATTTTTTTCTTAACTTCTCTATATCTCGTTTGGCATCTCGTTGGCGTTCCCTTCTTTGTAAATTTACATTTGAAGCCATTATTGTATTAAATTTGTGGAAACAAAATTTTCAACTCTATCAAGAAATCTCGCTCGCGAAAACGTGGCAAGTGAGAGCCAATTGTGCACGCGCACCTCATGCTTCTGACGTCACCAATTTATACGTATTTTTGCCTAACTTTGCAACCCAGTTTGTCGCTAAACTACAATTCCGATTTTCAATTCTTTTTTGTAACTTCTTTTGTTACCCTTTATCTCTAAAATACGACATTAGTTATGTTTTTAACATATGTAGTTACCGAGATATAGAGGATATCCCATACCAAGCTTTGTGGCGTTTTGGCGTATGAATCAAATTCATTCCTGAGACCACAATGGGAGGAATGTAGTCCTACGTTATAAACACCCAGCATCAATCCTTGGGACTTTGTTCCTCAACGTAAAAGAATAAATGCTAAAAAAGTATGATAAAAATTCATTGGATTTGCGTGTTTGCTGACGTGTAGAGCTAAGATTATGATGATAAGATGTCTCTTAATTCTAGATTTGATTTTAATAGATATAAACAAATATGGTATATAGGACATATGGTATGGTATGGATAGGATAATACTCTTAATATAGTTGCTATGAACTTCTCAAAATCAATAATAATCTGCTTGCTCAAAATCAATAATAATTAAAATCTAACAAACAAAATTTGTCACATTTCCGTTTGATAAATCATATAAATAATCGCGTTAAATTTTCTTCTGGAAGAAATCTTTCCAGAGAAAAATATGCTTTCAAATCAATTTCAGGACTTGTTAACTTACGATATGGGTCCCAGTCGAATATATCTTTTTGAAATTATTTCGTGAATCTTCTCTTTTGATTCAATATTGTGGTCTATGTTTCTAAAAATAAAGAATTATTTTTTATTCGTTATTTAGTGATAATAAAAACATAAAAACACATTAAAAAAGCAAACAATTATAAAAGCTAAACACATCAAAAAAGCAAAACTTTATAAAAGCTAAACATGAAAAAAGCAAAATATTATAAAAGCTATACATAGCCTGAACGAAAAATATGGTGCCAGTCACCGGTGACTGACTTTCTTGTGTTAAGAATGCGATGGATAAAATATCTTAATTTTCCTGTGTCGTAGAAATTCGTCAATTTTGGAGCTAGTTCAGGCATTATTGTGATCAGCTGACTACGGTTCGAAATATGTAAGTGAATCAAAAAGTTTCGAGATAGAAACTCCATTAAATGACGGCACAAAATTATGTTTGCAGCGATAGTGATTTTCTATTTGAAAAAGCAGTGTGACAAATGAAATCGCTGTTTTAACATTGAGAGTTGCGTTAGTGGATTTTTTGTGACATAATTGCATGGTAATCTGCGACTGCAGAAATCATTCTCTTCTGATGAAATGATGAATGGAACGTATACTTATGTTAATACCAAGATGTCACTTGGTACACTGCTTTATCAATATGTAGTCGTTAGTAAGGCAACCACGACTCTGTGTTGCCATTTGTTGGCTCTCTACACAACTTGCCTTGGAAAACTTTTGATACATTTACGTATAAAGTCATCACAAAATCTTTCGATGAAATTCAAAATGGGACGTTGGATTAACATCATATCTAATAAGATTTTGACATATTCTATATTATTATAACTATATAACGGTTATATTTCGATGAAAGATTTTAGTTAATATTGCAATTATACGATTAGAAATCATTCAAGTATTTCAAGTACTTTCTTTGAATCTTGTATGTTGTCTGTGTAGCAAGTATTTTTCCTATTATTGTAACACATGAGAAATGTTTCGTGTCAAGTTGGTCTGGCATTATAGAGCTGAATATTTCTTCTTGAATAGCGGAACAAAATTATAATCAGTAAAAATGCAGTGTATTCAGTGTTGTAGTCGCAAAATTAGAAGAGCCGGGACGTCTAAAATCAGTACTGGAAATCTGTAACCTGGGTGACAAAAATCATGATGTTTTTAAGGACGTTTCAACGATTTTTTATTATTTATTTCTCGTTTTAAAAAAAAGTAGTGAGGGAGTGTGTCGCAGTGTGTTCAGTTTTGTAGTCTTAAAATAAGAAGAGCCGGGACGTCTAAAAGCAGTACCGGAAATATGTAACCTGGGTGACAAAAATCGCGCTGTTTTAAGGACGTTTCAACGATTTTTTGTTATTTATTTCTCTTTTAAAAAAATTGTGCGGGAACGGCTTTCCGGCTCCACTACACCCCTGGTAGCATTTAACCTAACATAAATGTGCAGTAAAATTTGATGAGAATATGCCAGGTGGGGTGAGAACGGGCTATTTGCATAGTTAATGAAAGCATGAAATTCCATGAAAAAAAATTGTCCTCAGTGATTTACTTTTATTGAAATGTTTTTCCAAATAAAACATCGTGAAATTAACAGAAAATGTTTTAAAAGTAACCACTGATCACAAATACATACTTGCATTTATGAAAAGTAATCTTTAATATTTCAGAGCTCTTATTTAAAATTTGAACTTTTTAAAAATATGAACAATTATTTTCTACAGTACAAAATAATGTGCCATATGAAACGCAGTAAACTTAGGTTTCCATTTTTTTTTTTTTAAATTGCTGCTCTATAAGGAGTTAGTAAAATCTTATAAATCAATAAAAATTGTTTAGTTTTATATAACAATTTGAATCATTTAAAAATGTAATCATGTCTTACTTACGAGCAACGCACGTAAACCAGCCAAAGATAGAACCAACCAATGACAACGCACAGAAGCATTCCAGGTACGTTGTACATCATCCAGGTTGCGAAAGTTATATCTGTACTCTCTGGATGAAGTCTGGAATGATAAAAGTTTCATTAGGAATAAAAAAATAAATAGCGCAACAATTATATAATTAATGGCTTGTTTCCCGAAGACTGTTTTAATATTTTGGCTTGTGATCGATTAACGTATGACAACTTTCCATTTCATAATGATAAACTTTGTCATAGAAAATAATTCAGGGAACTAAGATATTCAGTTTGTGTAGCTTTTTAGAGGGAAAATCGTATCAAATGATATTGTGATTTCTCGCAAACTTTTCTGCATACTAATTAAAGGGTAAAGCCTATTGAAAAAAAATGACGGGAGGCTGTCTTTTTTAAATAACCCCTGATGTTAAAGGCGTAGGACTACTTTACTCGCTTGACTCTTTTTCCGATTTTCAATTTTTTTGTAACTTCTGTTGTTATCCTTTATCTCTAAAATAAGACATTAGTTATAACATATGTAGTTACCGAGATATAGAGGATCGCGTCACCAATTCATGCGTATTTTTGCCCAACTTTGCGACTCAGTAGTCGCTGAACTACAATTCCGATTTTCAATTTTTTTGTAACTCTGTTGTTACCCTTCATCTCTAAAATAAGGCATTAATTATGTTTTTAACATATGTAGTTACCGAGATATAGAAGTTCTCCCATACAACTTTTTTGTAGCGTTCTGGCGTGTGAATCAAATTCCTGAGACCCCAATTGGAGGAATATAGTCCTTCGTTAAAAGCAATATTAGAATTCATATCCTTAACGCAAAAATAAACCAAGGCATTCATGGTCGATCTAGAATTGTATGAAAAGAAAATCTACAAATCATTTAAGGGCATAAATAGATTATTTATGTTAATATTTTTCAGCTGTAAATAACAGCGTACTTTTCTTAAGTTTCCTTTACACAACTTTGTGTTTATTTCTTCTGTCTTACTTAGAATTCGTTACCAAAATACACTCCAAGATTTTATTTTTTTAACGCCCCGACGAGGTGGAACCTATATCATCGACTGAAAATAAAATGTTTGTGGATAATTGTATTGATGAAGTGGTAAATTCAAGAAGTTTAAGCTTTTATTCATTTATTTATTTATTTTTTGCAATCGCTTGAGAAAACACTCCTTGTGCACCAACAAGTACAGCACAAGGCTTACAGAAGTAAGTAAAAGACTCAAAAAAGGGCTGAAGGAAGTTTCAGATTAAATGATACAAATGCAAATTCCAAACAGAAAAGGGGAAGAAAATAAAGAAACAAATATACAATAAATTGGTCACATTCATATGAACACATGAATGGTATTAAGCAATGAAGTGAATAAAAAGGGGAATGGATACCGAAACATAATAAATTTTTTAAAAAGGTATAGATGCAAAATAACTGGTCACATAGACACACACACACAAAAAAAAATGGAAAATAACGAGAAATGGAGTAAAAGCTGTACAAGGTGGGGAAAAATGAAAAAAGAATTAAGCATTCAAAAATCATATAAAAAAGTACACAAATACACAAAATATCACACAACATATAAAACACAGAAATTTCGCACAGTTGACAAAACAAAAGGGTCTGATCCAAATATAATTGAGAAAAAAATTGAATTCCAAAAATTGAAAAGTAAAAATAAATAAACAAAAGTAATAAGAAAAAAATTGTATAATTGCCAGAAAACAGATACAAAGTTTATAGTCTATATAATTTGGGGAGAAATGCTGTCGATAAATTCACAAGATGAGGCAAAACAAGTTTTGTTCTGGACCAAAGTAGAGAAGGATGGAGACCATGCTAAAGCTTTTATTTATTGTACAAGAAACTCTAGTTTAGAAGCGTAACTGACAATGAAGGTAACATATGCTAATCCATAGCTACCTTATCTGCAGGAAGATTTTCTTGGGAATCATTTTGTGCCCCAAGTGATACAACTGTGAGTCTGTATCCTTTAAATCCTTCTTCAGGAAGACATGCTCCTTTGAGCTCCTTCAGGGAAAGTTAATCTAATCAGACAATGCATACTAACTTTGTTCTGAAAGTCAGCCAAGTATTCCTAATATATATTTTCCACCAAAAGAGGCTTAAAGATTTCTGGTATGATAAGTCAAATAACTACAAAACATCTGTCTTGCTTCGCCAAAGCTCTGTGAAAAACGGATATAGTCGTGCAACGTATACTTAGGGAGCCTTGGGAAAAACAATAGGATTAAGACGCCTGAGAAACGACAACTTACTCTTCCATCATTCCTTTAAGCACTAAGTTAGGTCCAGTCCCAGTGAGAGTTCCAGTGCCGCCAATATTGGCTGCATAGCAAACACAAAGGAGACATGCGACTTTGAGGGTAGAGCATACTTGGCTGTAAAAGACCACAGAGGAAAATGAAGTTAACATATAATCGATGGAAAAAGTTAATAAGCACGTGTACGAGGTGTGATCAAAAACAATCGGGCCTTACTCTCATGCTTTAAATATGCCGAGTGAAAAGCCTGATAGATAACAACCTTGAAACGTCCCACGCATAACGCAGAAAGTTACAAAGTCGCAGCTTCAGCTTTGAAAAATGTTTGTGATGTGTTACACTCGCACTTTTTTATGGCAAAGAAAGTTGAGCAGTGAATCTGCATCAAATTTTGCCGAAAGCTGGGCGATACCTCTGGTGAGGCCTATGTAAAGATGAAGAAAGTTTAGTGGGAAGATTTTATTAGTTTCCCAAGAATTTCTGAGTAGTTCAAACATTTCCAACACAACCCAGAAATGTTAAAAATGATAATATCCAAAATTTTGACAAATGTCAAAAAATCCAATATATGCGTTCAACTGTGCGTGAAAATCTTGAATTTTTTGAAGAGTGCCATGAGAGTTTATGATTCAGTTCAGTTCATTCTGACTGAAGACTTGAGTTTGAGACGTGAGGCTGCCAAGTTTGTGTCAAAAATGCTCTCTGTAGACATAAAATGAAACAGCTTTCAGCTCATGAGGAAAATTTTTGAGACGATAGTACTAGGCGATTAATCGTTGGCTTATGTGAATGATTCAAGGAGATTGAACGTAGTCTTCAATTGAAATTTCTCTTCTATATCAAAATCGACGTTAACACAGTACAATTGTTCAAAACTCTACTGTACAGAAGTGGCGAGAACTACGACTTGTAACTTTTGGCACACGTTTGGGAAGGTTCAAGATCAATATCTACTAAGCGTCTTCACTTGAGTGGCTAAGAGTTGAGGGTAGGACACCAGTCCCCATACATTTTTATCTTACCTCGTGTATAGGGAGCATTCTGCAATATCTAAGCTCAAAATCCGTTTTAGTCAGTGGCGGTTTTTCGCATAGGTGATAGAGGTGCTCACCCTGTGTCTCGAGACCCTCTGGGGGGGGGGGTTGCTAAAAAACTATTCCATGTACATCGCAATGCTAAGCTGCCGGCGAATTTATGACAATGAGTAGGGGGAGGGTGTCTCAAAACAATTTTATACCTGTGGTCTCATATTGTCCAAATAAGTCACTGGTTTTAGTAGAAAGTTTCTTAGTTTAAAGCCTTAACAGTTTCATTTTCTTTGCTATCTAATAAGACGATTCCTTCTGTTTTGGAAAGATGCTGTCGTTTTCATTCATCTCAGAAGGCATATAATACTTGAGATGCTTATAGATTCTATGTAATTTTTGTGTAAAATTATAAAATTAATTAATGATTAAATTTTACTTTTAAGACTAAAAATGCGACAATTCAATGCACGGGTATTCTCGGACCTTTAAGTTAAGCAATTAAAACACAAATATTTCATTGAAAATATTACTTCAAACAGGGCGAAGTTGAAAGGAACTTAAATTAAAGCAGACGCTGGAGATTTTCAAATGCCTTATTGAAAGATATTCAATAAAGAACGTTAATATTTTAATACAAGCGCTTAAGAAGCAATGAAAGAAATCTAAAATGAAAGGAAGATTTCTTTATATATTTTAAAATTATGAAAGAAAAACTGTTTGGTTACTCTTTATTGGAACTGGGTTTTCCATCATCACTGCAAACTTGTTTATTTTCTGTCAGAGAGTTGTCTGAAAAAGTAACATAAAACATTCTAAATAAAGAGAAAAGTCTTTACTGACAGATTATTATATGAGATCTGAATTATAAGTAACTGAACTATTTCTTTTAATTCTTAAAATAATGCCAAAACGAATATTTAACTGAAAAATTTGTTCTCAACGTTGAAATCTAATAATTATCCTAACAGAGTAAGCACCCATTATTAATTGGTGGATTTTATTATAAATGCACTTAGAGTTGGT
>BGPR01008966.1:13253-46956 GCA_013235015.1 Araneus ventricosus | reverse complement strand
CATACTTCAAAATATCATTGTTAAGTGAATATAAAGAAAATTCACTTATTTTATAGTGTTCATCAATTCAAGAAGTGTTTGTTAATAATGATTATTACATCTCAATCAAATTTAGGTTGTTTTTTTTTACTTTGTGTTCTGAAATATAATTCTTAGGCCTGCAGTGCTAATGTGTAGCTACAATTTTTATTTTTTGTTTTGTTTGATAAATGTTCATTCCTGTGCATCAATTTTTATGCATATATCTAAATTTTTATGGCAGTAATTAATTTTAATATCAATAATTGTTAAATAAAAAATTATTTAAAATTTTATAAAATTGTTTTTGTTTAATTATTTTTAGCATTGTACTATCACTATATGCAAAATTAACTTTTAATTATGTAGCTAGGGTTTTCAGGTCAGCAAAGGTAGGTGAATTATTTCAATATTGCAAGAATGGCTTATTATTGTGTAATTTGACTTTTTACCCAGAATTAATTAATTGTTCAATATATATTATAATTTAAATTTTATTTCTGGGCTTCTACCTTGCATCAATTTTTTATAAATATCCTAGCTACCCCATTCAATATTTAATGCCCTTAATATTTGGGTCCCCCAATATTTATAATTCAATTATTAACACACTCTGCCAATGTGCATGAGATTTTGTACTACATCTTTCGTGAGTAAATCTGTGACAATCAGTTCTGAGATATGGTTTGCAGGCTAAAAGCCCGTCTGAGACGGGCACAAATCTTCTAGTATTAAAATAATTCTCCTTTTTCATACTTTGCCTAAAAATGCATAGGCATTCTATAGAATGCCGTCGTTTTATACATTGCCGGTAACATATATATGAGGTGTTTTTATGTATCCCTCTCTTAGGAACTGATTCACTCAGTATTTTCATATTCGCAATGTATTCAATAATTTTTTAATTACATTCGGAAATCTTAAAACTCATTGAACTGAATTAAGAATCGAAACTAAGACAAATGCCCGGTTCTAAAAAAATTTATATTTTCGCATATTGTATATATATATTTTAAAAACCGCTACTCAAAATTTAATCCTTAAAATTATTTCTACTTAAGTTCTAACACACAATTAACTGTCACTTTAATTGGCTGAAATCCAGTCTCAACCGCTCTCTAACGATCGGGAATTCCCCTCTTTTCCAACACAACTTAATCTCGCTGCGATGGTGCAACTTCCTCTTTTCAAAATCATGTAACCTTCCTATCAGACGCCCGTTTTCGGCGTGGCTTTTCTTGGTCGCCGGTGACTGCGCTTTGCTTTTTTTATTTTAAAACATGGCTTGATATTAATCAGAAATATTTAAAACCAGCTGAAACTTATGAAGTAAATTAAATAAACTGATTTGGACTTCAACGACTGCCTGTTTATTAAGATGTCTACTCTACACTGCACATGATGAAATATTATATATATATATATATAAACCAAAATATGACTTGTTATATATGAACGTACAAAATGTTGGGAAATTCTGCATTTTAAGCTAATAAGCTTGCATCTTTTCTAAATTGTCTCTCGTACCTTTATTCTAAGATTTGAAGCATTCTTTCTTTAAATTAATCACTTCACTTGACATCCATTTTTTAGCAGCTATTTAATCGGAATCGTATGACGTTGTCTATCCGATTCCCACAGCTGATATGTAAATGATTATTAGAGTATATATACTTGTCTCTACTATGCCATTTCGGAAGAAAAGGGAGAAGGAGAGACTTCAGCTGTAAGCTGCTGCTTTACTATAAGATGTGATATGTAAATATGTTCTTAAATGTGGTCGTCTAATAAATGTCTATTTTAAATCATACGATTCATACTTTCTAAAAATGCTCCATCTCATAGAAATTCCACTGCATGCAATAAGCCAGGACGCTTTTAGCTTATCCAGCAGCTCTTCATAATTAGTATTACTCAAGCTGCCTGTCTCTACTTTACGAGACTAACAAGTGATATTGGCAAACTCGCTTCCTGTGCATAACACAAAAACAAAGTAAACAAGACATATCAAGAAGCAAATTATAAACTAAAAACTCATTGTTTAAGCAATACAACCAAATCTAAAACAAAATCTAAAGAATTGAAAATATTATAGATACTAAGAACGAAAGTTAAGTTTAAACATTTAGATGTTAACATGTAAAAGAACTCTGTTGCTATCAAAAATACTGAAAGGCAATCCAAGTATATGGAGTTTCCAACAATTAAGTTAGTTGCTTGGCTGTGGAGAAGCTTTAGCCAGATATATATTCGTAATTCGCTCATCGTATGTAACAGAAATTTAAATGTTGCGTAAATGGAAATTTTAAATTAGTTAAAACGCGTGAAATCAAAATACCTCCATTCAGATGCAGAATAAATCGAGATTTAAGTTGCCACAGATTAATTAGCTGTAAAATAAATATTCCGTTTATTAGCATTGTTTTGCCTGTTTTGCCTCAACACAAAGCTGGTTCAATTGGTCTTTTCAGGTATATTTTTAATTTAAATATCAAAAAATACACCTTCTTCTTAAAGTATCAAAGAATAAGCAGAACAATTTTTTCTATTCGCTTTTGAATTGCTACATCTATAAGAAATCAATTTAATTAATACAGGAAATTAGAAAGAATTTCATTTAAAGATAAATTTTTGTAATAGCAATATATTTCACTGTAAAGGAATTGAGAATTAATCATAAAATATAATTGCAATAGCGAATGACTTTTTCTAAATTCTTAAATGATAAATCTGAAATATTTGTACTCTACTTAGACAAATATCTGAACATGAATGAACTCCAGCATAATAATTTTATTTCCAAAAATATATTTGAATAGTTGTAATCACTTTTATATTTAAAATGACACTTTAAAATACATATAAGTGATTGGAGATATACATTAGAAACGACCGAAAAACAACATTTTCAGATAAAGATTTTTAAGCAAAACAATTAAAGAAAAAAATTATTGTTACATCTTTCTAAGAGTAACCATTATAGTGAAATAATCAGTTGCATAACGGATAACATTTGTTACAATTTCGAATACTAACTTACTTAAAGTTTTAGTAGTGAACCTGCAATCCATAAAATGTAATTTCATTTATCTTTATATGACTACCTCCATTTACAGAGTGCATGTTCAAAAATATACAAAGAACACAAGCCACGAAGTGAATTAAAACTCAAAGAAAAAAAGTAACTGCAGAGAATGCAACAGTCAGAAGCTCAAAACAGCATTAATTATATAAATTAAACACATAAAAGTTTTAAAACAAAAACACGCAATTACTAAAGCACTAAAAACACACTGAATATCCACAGATCCATGTTGCATACCGCACATTAAAATTATAAATCACACAATTTTTTTAAAAAATTTAGAACATTAAATCAAAAAACCATTAAAAAAGCAAGGTTCCAAATTTGCCATTTTGCTGTTGTTTATATTTTATGTAACCATTAATTCAATAAATATTCTAGCACCAATGAAAAGACTAAAACTGAAAACAACTGAAAAAATATACTTAAAATGTTTATTTTTTAAGATCTCTTTTCACGATCAAGCTGTGAAATACTGCTTTGTCTACCTTACTTTATCTCTAATACTCACGTTACTTTTAATATTTTAGATTGTATAATAATTTATTTTCAAAGAAAATATAAAAATGACTTACTTGCCTTATCGGGAGACAACGCCAGGGGCAATAGCGCAAAGGGTAGAATCACACTCACAATGTACACGAAAATTTTGCGGTTCATGCGCTTCCTGAAGCTCTGCCAAACCGACATGGTGTCGTTTGATTTTTTTCCTTTGCTCCAGCGAATAAGTGATCACAGGATGTTGGAATACAGAAACGGATTTAATTGACTGCAATGCACTCAAATTGAGCGTCAATGCCCACCCGCGTATGGAGTTAAATGAATTTCGACTGCGGATGGTTGACCTTTATTGAGCTGGACCTTGATCATATGATGCAAGAGTCGCCTCATAATATTTTGGACTTTCCCTTTTTTTTCAATATAGGATATTCGAAAGATGTTTTGTGACGCAACAGAGAGGCCATTGCTAAATGGTGGTGACAAGAGATGTCCACAAACGATAAGGAATCGTGTACCTCATTGGAACATGTACCCCTCCATCACCAATTGCCTGCATGAACTTGTTTTTTTCATACACTTAATTCTCTTATCATATTTAATTCTATCAGTTAAATATGAATTACGAGCGAAAGATGCCATTTGATAAATAAACAGTTTAAAAACAGCGATGAAAGAAATATTTTGTTTAGTTTCATGGCTTCGCATATTTGAGCCGAAAATCAGATATTAGAAAGAGTTGGAAGTACATCTTTTCAGAGTTATCTTGTTTGGCAGTTTAAACTAATGAGAAATTGCTTCTTCTACTTATATATACTTTTGATAATCACTAAAAATAAATAGAACTGTCATTTGATATTTAGGATAAGAAATATGCAGTGTTTAATTTATGTATTTTAATTTATAATTCATCGTCATTAATATTATGGAATCCAAAATCAGTTTTTCTCAATCTCACAACCAGATGGCACCACTGGTATGAAATCAAAATTTAATTATAATAATCGATCACTGATAATTTTCTGAAAACACTTAAAATCCCATAGTGTCAAGTAAAATAAGAGTGTATATAAAAGTGCATATGTGATATAGTAATATGAATATATTTTTATTAGTGAATTCAGCAACATATCTGAAAATCAGTAATCTATCAATAAACCTGTATTAATTTTAATGCAGGTCATCCAGTTCATTCAGATAACTTAACAATAGATATTGATTTCTATATTGTTAAAATATATATGTTTTCTCATTTTAATGGATCATTAGTTTATTCTGTTATCTCTTTTGGGAGAATTAGAATAATAATATTAATTATTTTAATGCCCCAACCAAAATGTTGTAAAAATCTAGTTCAGCTGAAGACCTTTCGCTGCAATAATAACTTGTTTCAAATGTAAGAGCAAATGAATGAAATGTTAGGAATGTAAACTCTCAAGATTTACGTCAGCAAATATAACTTCAATTTATGTATTTTAATTTATAATTCATCGTCATTATGGAGATTTACGTAAGCAAATATAAATACTTGCGCATATCGGGATGAATTAATCTTACAACAAATTCAAGCTACAAAAAGAAAGTGATAAAAGTATAAATAAAGTAGTTGTGTTATAGTAATTCTCATAAGGCTTCTTATAGTAAAGGAAATTTAAGTTGGTAAAATTAGGAAAATTATTACTCTCAGTGATGTTATTATAAAATTAATTAATCTATTTAATGGAATTGAGCCTTAAAAACCAATAACTGATATTCAGTGTAATAAATTTCTGCATTTAATGGAAAGTTGTTTAATTTTATTAAGCTCTTGCTATAACCGTTAGAATCATAGAAGCGCCCATTATGCCACTTAACCAGGTTTACTACCACTCGTAGTTTTCTGTGAGCTGTCTGAGTTGTTTTAAAATAAACCTATAATTTAATTTGCTCTTCCGCTATAATTCTCCTTCAGTTGCACGTATCAGGAAGTCTAGATTAACAAATGTTACATTTTTCAAAGTTCAAAGGCGGCTTTTTGAGTTTTTCAAAAATTGGGCAAACACAATTTTCAAATGTGGATAATCTGAAGAATTTTTAAGTTAAGGGAGTCTCATTCAAATATTGCGGTGCATTGTCTACTATCTTTTCATGACCAGAGACGTTTTGAGCCGTGGTGTTTAAATGTAAACTGTGCTTGGCCCAACTTAGGAACGTGTTCAAGTTGAACATAGCTACTCCAAGTATCTTGACCAGGAACAAATGAACACCACAGCACACCAAATACATAACAAATACTGGTTTTGCCTGTAAAGAAAAACCAAATTACATATCTTGTACAGAGATTATACATAAAAAGAAACGAGAAGAAGAAAAATAGTAAATCTACCAATTTAAATTATAATTATAAAATTAAATTATCTTATATCCAAATTGCTTGTGTGATAAATCTTCCAATTCTTAAATTTTGACCATTCCTATGTTTCTTTTTATATATATTTTTGTTTAGAACTCTTTCTTACTTTGAAGCACTAGCAGAAAACGCCGTTCACATTTTTTCAAGTTCTAGGTATGAGGATTTTATAATATAACACCTCAATGTACAGTAGACTCTCAATTACTCCATAGACCAAGTATTGTCGATGTTGCTTAATAGGAGAGTGCAGAGGATACATTTTTATATAAAATACTTTGCACTCTCTTTCAAATTTTATATCTTTCGTGAAATATTGCTTTTCAAAATAAAATAGTGTATAATCAAAAAATAATAATCTTTGACTACCTTAATAAAAGAAAAGTAAATCAATTTAAAATTAATCAGTAAGGGTAAACCTGCTGGATTTTAAAAAAAATTAGGATTACTAATTAATTCATCGCAGATCATTTTTTCTAGTTGCTATACCACTCCATCGCATGAAAAACACTCTTGAAGATTTATCTTGCTGTTCAGTGTATTTTAAAGATATTCTTTCAGTATTCAGTCCATCTTTTATGAATTATTTTAAAATCACTGACCTGGCTGGTCTTTTCTTCAATCCCGATCATTGAAACAATAACCGTTTTCCTTTTAGTAGTCATAATAAAACTATCTTGTAGAAAAACACGAACTAAATTTCTACTGATTAAAGCACAAAAACAGCAACAAGAATTTAACGGAAGGTTAACACAACATTCACCACCACATCAATCAAATCAGTTTGAAGTTTCAAGAAACAGGTTCTGCGTGGCCAACAGGATATTATACAAGGTATGTAAAAAAAGTAATGAGACTGTTTTTTTTATCATTTTAGTAGACAATGACAGTTACACCTGGACATTGTCCCTTTGAAAGTAATTGCCTCAGGAAGCCATACAGAACTGGAGATGGTTCTGCCAATCGTCATAGCAGTGCTGGAACGCCAATACTGGAATCGCCTTCAGCTGGTCAGTTACAATTTTCAATGTTCGATAGTGTCCCGTTCGATCACAGTTCAGAAATACTGAGTGCCTTGTTTTTTTTGGAGTGGATTGAAAAGGACCCTCTTCTGACGAAATTTGGGTGTTTCAGTACGACCCCGAAACGAAGTGCCAGAACCAGGAATGGATCACTCCAAACTCACTCAGGCCAGAAAAGCAAGGATGAGCAAGTTGACGATCAAAAACATGCTGATTTGCTTTTTTGAGAGCCAAGGAACATTTTTCGATTTATGTTTTAGGTACATTCCTTTTTACAATACTAACTGTTGCAATAGTTCTCATGGCACGACTTCGAAAGATTGTTTGTTCATCTTCAACCGTTCATGGTAACTAGAACCCAAAAACCACAAAGAACTAACAATTTACCCAAGTTAATTCGTGATCACGATAGCTATAGTAGGTTTGGTTGGATTTGAACAGACGAATGACCTGTTGAAGGGAGGGTAAAAATCACGGCCGAGTTCATTGATGGGCTTTCTATCTCGACGCGAGTGGAAATTGGGGAGAGTTGTAATTTTCTTTTTCCTATAACTCCCTTGTGATTGAAGGCAGAAAGATAAAGCAAATTAGACTTTTGTACTGAAAGTTTTTCGATAGCTGCAACAACTTAGAAGTTAGGAGCTAAGAAGTGATTTTCAACTCCTAACTGCAACTGCTGTTTTGCCTTGCGATACCTTGTTGGGAAGCTCTCGTCAGTTGTATGTTCTTCCACTCTCATTGCTCCAACACTTCTCTGCTAATAATAAAGGAGAATGTGTGTCTGTGTGTGTGCATGTGTTGGCGCTCTACAAAGAAGAACAGTGGACCTAGAGCTAAGAAATTTGGCACAAACATATTTGGAAGGTGGGAATGAGCACCTTGGAGCCCCTTCTGAGGACACTTGACAGACATTGAAAATTTCTGCACTCCTTAGCGAGAAACGTTTAAAGAGTCACTTCATTCATTGTCCTAAGCAAAATTCAGCAGCTTTTTTTTAAAGAAATGTATCATGTACCAACTTATTAAAGCAATAACAAAATCCTTCCAATTTACATTTTTTCATTTTGATTATAGCAGTATTTAAGAGTTTGCTTTTTAAAGAGTTGTGTCATTCATTGTCATAAGCAAAAATCACGATCTTTTTTTTTGAAAAAAAGAATTGTATCGTGTGCCTTCTTAATAAGCAGTAATAAAAATCCTTCCAATTAACATTTGTTTCACTTTTTAATTACAGCAATATTTAGGCTTTATTAAATTACACAAGCTGTCTTAATTTGGAGTATGCATTACAAATTTGTCCCATAGAAAGTTAACTTTGCAGTTATCGATTTTGCAGCGAGCCCAATGTTTTAATGATGCAATTATCGTATTCGGCAAGGTTTTAATGTATATTAAATTGCTTGGTGTTTGTTAGGAATTCAGTGCCCTAAGGTTGTAGGTGGCTCTATGTGTATTCTTACACTTGTATATAATCTCACTCACTTGTACAGTAGCTTACTCTCTTTGTAAATACCGTCATGAAATAAAGTCAAGTTACTTAACTCCAGAGTCTCTCATTCACTCTTATCTAAAATGAGAACTCGAGACCATACCCTCGGCCCTCTGTGCAGCCACCCCCAAAATGGTTATGGATAATATGGCTTTATTTAACAAAATATTAAGGAAAAATTTTTATTGATACATTTTTTCAATGATTATTAATTTAGTTCATATAATCTGTTGCGTAACGGATAAAATTTAATACAATTTCGGTTTACGAATTGCATAAACTTACTTAAAACTTTTTATATTGAACCCGGAATCCATAAAATGTAGTTGATAATTACGTCCAGTTAATAATTTAAATAGAGATAAAGCAGATAAACTATCTTGCTGCGGTTTAATATGTTATGTAATCATACTATACACGAAAATTTTGCGACTGATTTGCTTCCAGATGTTTGCCAAAGCGACATGACGTCGTTTGATTTTTTCTTTGCTTTAACTAATAACAGGTCACATGATGTTGGAATACAGAAACGAATTTAATTACTGCAAGCGCACTCAAATTGAACCTCACTGTCCAATGCAACTGACTATGGAGTTAAATGAATTTCGACTGAGGATGAGCTCGACCTGAATTAAATGATGCAAGAGTCACATAATAATAGTTAAGTCTTCACGTTTTCTTTTTCAGGTTATTAATCCAGTCAACGAAGGAAAAATAGAAAAAGAAAATGGTGTAGTTTTGAAATTTGGCACAGTTGTTGGGGGTAGTGTCCTAAACGACAAACTAAAAGTCCCCTCCTGTGGGGGTGCGCAGGGGGTACAGGGGGTTTAAAGGGAGCGTTTTCAGTTTTTCTTAAATATCTCGAAAACTATAAGCTTTATCAAAATACGCTCAATTACAAAATTAAATTGCATGAAATTTCTAACAGAAAAAGTCCTACATTATTTTTGTAGCATCATTAATTTAGAAGATACAGAGGGATTTAAAAGTTAGCATTTCTAAAATTCTTCATTGTAAAGGTAAAATCGATTAAAAGTGCTGAATCAACAACCGTCATAATAACCTCATGTCTATATAATAATTATACAAGGGTAGTATTGTATGTGTTGCAGAGGGGATGGGATGACAAATCCATTTGATGAATAATTATGCTCCCTTCCTCCCCTCACATCCGTTGCCCTTCACAAGTTTCTTTCCACTCGAAATCCAGTTAACGAATTGTAAATTAAAAAAATGATGTAATTTTGAAATTCGGCACAGTTGTTGGGGAGAATGCCCTAAACGACATACTAAAAGTCCCCGCTGGTGGAGGGTGCGCATGGGTACAGGGGGTTGAAATGGGGAATTTCTCAGTTTTTCTTAAATATTTCAAAAACTATATATCCTAGCGAAAAGAACTTAATTATGAAATTAAACTACAATAACTTTCCTACAAAACTAGTCCTAATTTTTTTTGTAGAATGAAATTTTAGAAGATACAGGGGGGTTAATAGTGAATATTTCAAAAATTCCTTATTGTAATGGTAAAATCAATTGAAAGCGCTGAAGCAACAACCCTCAGAAAGACACCATGTCTGTACAATAATTATATGAAGGTAGTATTGTATGTGTCGAGAGTAGTGGCGGTATCAGGAAGGGGGGGGCGACAAACCTATTTGATGAACAGTCGTGCTACCTTCCTCGCCTCACATCCGTTTCCCTCCACTAGATCCCTTCTACTCAGTCTTTTGGTTCTGTTACCGCTCCAAATGAGTGTTTTTAGACAGTATAATCTAAATCTATATATCTATGCTGAGTTTAACTTAAAAGCTCGCAACCAGTCTGTCACAGTTCGACAGAAACATTTTCTTGCCATTGAAGAAATAAGACCAGGCATGTTCAATTACTAACACTGAAAATGGCTGCTAAAGGAACTGAAACGAGAGTCGTTACAGGGGATGCTGATACTTATATTGTGATATCTTGGTTAGAGAAAGCAACTTCTCATCCCAAGGGAAAGACGTAGACCTAGTCGTGTTTCTGATTGCTTTGGCACCACCGGAAAGTAACTTTTATTTTATGAAGCCTGGTAAGGGAAAAGTCGAAGCTAAATTATTTTTTACAAGAAAGTTGCAGAAAGAACTTTCTTTTGCACAAGCCATTCTCCTTCTCCATGCATTCCGTGGCTGCTACATTACACTAGATACTTACAGAAAAAGCAAAGCACACATGAAGAAGGGAACATAGTTATTCATCATTTGCTACTCCCCCTGCTCCGACACTTGCAATACTACTCTTGTATAATTTTATATAGGAATGAGGTTATTATGAGGGTTGTTGATTCAGCACTTTTAATCGATTTTACCTTTACAATGAAGAATTTTAGAAATGCTAACTTTTAAATCCCTCTGTATCTTCTAAATTAATGATGCTACAAAAATAATGTAGGGCTTTTTCTGTTAGGAATTCCATGCAATTTAATTTTGTAATTGAGTGTATTTTGATAAAACTTATAGTTTTCCGAGATATTTAAGAAAAACTGAAAACGTCCCCTTTAACCCCCCTATATCCCCCGCTCACCCCTACCGGCGGGGACTTTTAGTATGTCGTTTAGGACACTACCCCCAACAACTGTGCCAAATTTCAAAACTACACAATTTTTTTTCTATTCGTCGATTTTTGGCCTTCGTTGACTGGACTAAATTCGAAAGATACTATGTCACACAGAAGTAGTGGTACTACTACTTGTCTGCGGGCGATGAGGATTCATGAACCTCAATGGAACCTGTACTCTTTCAACTTTATCCAGGAAAATGAAAAAATTAATTCTTGCTAATCATGTACGTAATCATCTTATCATATTTTATTCTTTCACTTAAAAATTTAAATTAGATTGAAAGATGATATTTGATAAATAAATTGTTTAAGAGCAATGTGGAAAGGAAGTTGTGTTTGTTTAGTTCGGTTTCTTCGCATATTAGCAGAAAATCAGATATTAGAAAGAGTCGGAAGTGCTTCTTTTTAGGGTTATCTCAATTGTTAGTTTAAACTAATAAGATATCGAATCTTTGATTTACAAATGCTTTTGATAATCGTTAAAAATAAATAGAACTATCTTTGATTATTAGGATGTTTAAATGAAATCGTTTGCATAACCTGATGATAATTTTCTTTATTTTCATCTGATACCGTGCCTCAGCAAGGGGCAAGGTACTTTTAAATACAGTAACAGGTTATATAACTTATAAGCTTCAGATTATTAAAAAAATTGACATTTTATCTGGCAGTTCTTTTATTCAATATAACTTGCTATTACAAGGTGATCATAAATTATTGGACCCATTTCAAAAATCAAATTTAAAAAACTAATAATGTTAGAACTGCGTTATTTTAAATGAGAGCAAATAAAAAAGTTTTTTCAGATATGTGGATTAGGGTGGCCCTTATTATGATGGCGAAAAATTTAGTTAACATTTTTTAAGCGCACACCCCCCTAATTTTTTTCTTTTACCAAAATGTGTAAGTATACCAAATATTTCTTCAATATATAAAGGTTAACCCTTGCCGCATCGAGCTTGAATAATCTGATCCATGCCTGAAAATGCACGAAAAGCTCTCCATAACCTAACTTGACTATCATGAAACGGCGGGAAATTATCCCTACTACTATTTGGCTACCCAATTCTACTACTATTTATCTGTTTTGGAAAAATTAAGCAAGGAGAGAAAAGCTGATGACGAATCTGATGCATTCTATCTCAATGGATAAGTGACTACAGCGAAACCAAGAATCTGATATGGAGGACAATCCAGTTCACGAAGAATTATAGGGACTCAAGCTCGAACACAAACGTTTGCATCATCCATCCATTCAACAACTAATCTTATTATAGCATATAAAATAAAGTCGTGTGTAAGTTAATAAGCGTAGAGTAGGAAAAAACGGGATGGCGCATTAAATGCGCTAATCTGATCTAAGTGCTCTTATAAAGAAATCTATCTGTACAGGGTAAATAAAGATGTAGGAGAAAAAATTGCTAAAAATTAAGCATTTAAAATTGTGCATTTGCTATTCATATAAAGAAATTGTATTATTTTGCTGTAATAATTTACAGTTTTACAGTTTTAATAATATAATTTTTGATAATATATTAAAAACTAAATATGCACAATTTTAAGAATATATTGAAATAAATTTTCGCGTTTAAGAATAGCCTTCATGTGGAGTCCGGGTGCTGCTTTCTGGGGTCTTGAAAAAGAAATTGCTTTTGCTCTTTATCCACAGTTAAGAGTTGATTAAAAGCTTGCATAAATTTTACCCCTCTATCGGCTATATAATTGACGACACTGAGTTTCTCCGGAATGATTCTTATGACTTTAAATAAGAATTATCCCTACCTCAAAGATCTGGACTGAGATTCAAAAATTCAATTTCTCCATGTCAAATTTCTTTAATAAATTTAAACTTTTCTGAGAAATGAAGTCTGCTAATGATTTTTCTGAAGAAAAACAAAATTGAACTAATTTTTTACGTCATATCTAAATTCTGAATGACTTAAATTATAAATATTCATTAGAAAATCTTGATAAAAATTTGAAAAATGATAAAAATTGTCTATCTTTATAATTCAACGAGCTCCTTTTAATCATGCATCAATGTTTCATTTTTTAAGTGCATTAGAATGATATTTTGCTTTACTCAGTATTTCACTCTCAACACATATTTCGTTCAAGCATTTTTTCCAAATTATTCCATTTTTCTCTGACTTTTTTAAGAAAACAACATCTGAACTACTAGTAACTTGAGGTAACATCATGTTTGAAAACACTTAGCTGTTCTTTTTCGTATATCTGATTCCGAGATGGAAAATATGCCATCATTCGATCTGCATACTGCTTTAGAAATGTAATCGCACTGTTGATAGGACCAGTGTTGGAGCTAATTGTGTCAGAACAGAGAATTTGAGCCTTGTCTTCTAACCCCCAAACTTTTAGAATACTCGAGACAGCCAGAGTTTGCTCCTTCCCTGAAGAATTTTCTAATTTTTGGACCCCAAATTCGTTTTTATCCTTATATGTAACAATGATAGGTAACATTTCGCATTTTAAATCTCCTTCATTTAAAACAGGTAGCAATTTAAAATCCCAAAGAAACTAGGTTCATTTCCTTTAAATTATTCTATAATCTTAGTAGCCTTCCTTGTAATGTAAAT
The DNA here is from genome assembly GCA_013235015.1 of Araneus ventricosus. Lineage (NCBI taxonomy): Eukaryota > Metazoa > Arthropoda > Arachnida > Araneae > Araneidae > Araneus > Araneus ventricosus. The sequence continues at coordinate 33,263 of BGPR01008966.1, read as the reverse complement.
CTTCCAGATATCCTTCTTTTTTATGAAAATCTTCCAGATATCCTTCTCTCAGGTTTCGACTGATTGCCAATTCATCGATCTTATGGCTTAAAGAAACATCTACGATTCCAAGAACGAAAACAACATTTTACTGAATAATGTGTCATCGGTCGAATACAGCCATTAATTTTGGAGTTATTAACAAGTTGTTAATAAGTTGATGAAGTCCAAGGTTGATCAGAAATATCCTGGGTGCCTGAAGATTCTTCTGATGAATCTAAGCAATTGTCAGCGATTTCCGACCACAATGAGCCTTAGTCCGTATGCTTTGTTGTTCGCTGACTCATAATAATGCCTTATCTTCACGCTTTACAAGCTTCATGTCGATTCCCACGAAGACATCCCTTCCTCCCTGGCTCTCTTCGACTCAATAAAAAGTTTCTGTATTCAATTTTTATAATTTCAAAGTTGTAGCGTCAAATAAATTATTTAAATCTGATGTAAATTTACGTTCTCTGCGTTTCTGTCCTCCATTTTTGAAGATTGCGTCAATTAGAGAACATCCTTATAATTTTTCTGCAATATGAGGTGTCGCAATTTTAGGAAACCTTACCTTCTCCCAAAAAATCAGGCATTCACGCACCACGGAATTGTCCCTTTCAATTAGGGACTTTTTAACCTCGAGTCAATTATAAAATAACACCAATAGTACTTGCCGGTTGGATGAAAGTTTGCTTCCCTTAATTTAGCGACCCTCGCTACCAATTAAATAAATATTTCGATCACCACTATTCAAATCAGAAGCCATAATTACACTCATATTTTTTTAGGACAGCAACTAGAGCAAAATGCGGGTGAGTCGCCGGCGGATGATGGAGCGCGTTGCCCGCACATGCTTCTTACTTTAACCGCGATGCGGCACGTGATCCCAACCTTTGATTTGAACAAATGAGGTCTCTAATTGTTTCTTTCAATAAAAGGTAAAAAACTGGAGGGTGTGCAAATTGAAATTAAAACTTCAAAAAATAAGGGCCACCCTAATGTGGATTCAAGATATGTGATTTATTGGAATCTGAAGGAACGCCCGCTTAATAAAAATATATCTCCCATGATTCTAAGAAATTTCTTGTGTTATATTGTTGAAGCTCTATCCCTCAAGGTGTAATCTGATCGAAACTAATACAGCTGTTTGACACTAGAAAAGCCAATTTAAGCAATAAAACCAGTTCCGAAAACTCTTGAATTCTGCGATTTCTATACTGATCGATTGAAATGAAGCAGTGGTGAGAAAAAAGATTATTTTGTCGGATTTGATTATAGAATTCACTTGTTCTTCGAAACCTCCCTATATGAGCTAAATATAACATTAAAGTTTTGACATCAAAGAGCCCTCTCCGATTTATGCGCAGGAGGTACATCGCGTAACATCTAGCGTTATTTGACGATGTTCTTCATGACATCTGAATAGGAAAATCCGATTTTTGTTGCACTGAATCAATGGTAAGTCAAAATTTTCTATTTAGTCAGAAGACATAATGAAACATTGCATCCGTCGCACATTACTCTTGAATAGGATTGAATACATAATTTGCATCTGTATGAATTCAGTGTTTGATAGCCCTCCTTTCATCAAGAAATAAACTGCTTTAGCGATTGATAAAATTTCGTGTTTCCTTTTCGGCATATTAGGAAAATCACGTTTCTGATATTTAGTTTTAAATATTATTTTAAAATTGCAAACAGTTATCAAGACGACTTTAGCTGTGCTCATCTAACTCTGTTGATGCCTTTTGGAGTCATGATAATTCAGGGATCGTGAAAACACAAATTTTAAAATACATACTTATCAAAAACAGCTCAAATAAAATATTTTAATATATTTAAAAATAATAAGAATGAAATTATACCTCCAATTGTACCTAAAATTGATTTTTATTATGATATCTTTTGCTGAATGAAGTGAAGTTGGAAAAGGCAGTTTTTCAATAGATCAAATCGATAGTGCAACAATCTGTAGGTAAGAATAAAAAATATATTTGAAAAGAGGAAAACGCTAAGAATTTAATGATGTCTATTTGGCATCAGAAGCAGGCTTAGATGCCGAACAAAAAATGATGAATATGATGATTCCAAAGGCATCACTGGAACCGAAATTGTTAAAGAAAATTTGTTGAGATCACTCTGTTTCAGATAGGCAGAATCAGTCGCTTTGTAATTCATGAAATTTTAACATACAAGTTTGGCACATACTCACTCATTATTTTTTGAAAAATATCATAGTATTTTTTTGTAAATGTTTTGATTTATTCTGTATATCTTGTAAAATATGAGAGTTGTCGATAACAAATAATAAAAATGAATTAATATGGAACATATTTTTATTTTGCAAAAGATTCTAGAACATTACATTACATAAAACCGAAAAGAAATTACAATAAGAAGCATTAAATCATAAAATAAAATTTTAAGAAATATAAATGCTATAAAATTTGTATATGATACATAAATTTTTATGCATATATATAATTTATTTTACGAAAAGGTCTTGTTTACGGATGTACAGAGGGGACTAATCTTGGCACAATAGCTAATTTCTAAATCGTTAGAGATCATATACTTCCAATTGAAAAAATGCTTTTAAATGATGGAGAGAATTATATTTTATATTGTTTGAGTCAATAAATGTATTGCTAAAAATTTACGAAGACTAAATTTTTATGCATTCCCCAGGTACTATAGGTCACATTTAGCAAAGTATTCTTGACGCATTAAAATTTTAAACAAAAAAATCATTCGCACTTAATATTACGAATTGATCTAGTTATGTAGTTGTGAATGTCACTATTTTAGACGATTTCAATTGCTGCCTCGAGGAAGAAACTTCAACCGTTAAACGCGGCCGCTGATTGGTTTAAAATTACGAAATTCAAAGCTTCATAACTCTCTCAGTTTTAGTCGCAAACAGGGTTGCCATATTGGCCTTTTTAAGGCCAAATTATGGAAATTTGGCCTTTTTGAAAGCTTAGGAATTTTCATTTGGCCTTAAATTCATTTTTGGTCTTTTTTGGCTTTATTTTCGTTAATGACTTTTAGAACAATTTTTAATTAGTTATTTTACTGTTTTTTAATGAAGTTTTGTTATTACACATTTCAAATGATGTTTAATGAGCTGTCAAACTAAATAGCTCCTGAATAGAACAAGGATGTTTAAAATTTCTTTCACTTAAATTTTAGTTTAATAATACAACATTGAACATATGCCTATTAAGTTGAATTCGTTTCCATGAAAGCTGTTTTTCTAATAGCAAATGACGTTTTCAATCAATTTGTCAATTTTGGCCTTTTTTGGCCTCACTTTTAAAAAGGTTTGGCCTTATTTTGCTATTTTGATCTGGCAACCCTGGTTGAAAAAGCGCGGAACTTTTTTTGGTTTAAAATCTTAGTGTGTCAAGAATATCTTACGAAATGTGACTAATAGGACCCGAAGGCTGTATTAAAATTTAGACATAGTAATTTTTTTCAGCAGTACATTTATTGACTAAAATAACATAAAATATCATTATTTACTTCTTTTAGAGCTTTTTTAAACTGCAAGTATATGCCCTTCTCTAACGGTTTAGAAATAAAATATTATGCCACTATTAGAGCGAACACTCTGTATACGAGCTTTGTATATTTGTTCAGTATAGAAAAGGATTTCATGCACTTTTAAATATTCTAAATTTTTGAGAACTATCTTTATAAGAGGTATACATATTTCAATTTATAAAACCAGAGTACTGTTTAATATCTGGGTTGCATTCGCGGACGTGTTTTCAAAATCAGTAGCATTTATCGTCATTATATTTGCTATTCCCTTGTGATCAGCCCAGCTTGGAAACTTATTCAGATCAAACAGCGCTACTCCAAGAGTGTGAAGAATGAATAGTTGTATACAACAACACGCTACATTCATGGCAATTCCCGGCTTCAGCTGTAAAAGGAAAGTCATTGCTTCAGGTCAAGATATTTCATAATTTTTTTTATTCTTATTTCATAGCAAATTATATTTATGTAGGATATTACCAATAAGAGTAATTTAATCACTGCTTAAATAAGATTGTAAAGATAGATTAAATTTTTGCGATAGATGGAGCCAAGAGTCCTGCTCACGATACGTCATGAGCAGCGCCCTCTTTTTCCCCACAAAACCAGCGAGCACGCTGAGAGAGACGCAGTGCACAGCAGGCAGCAGATAAACTAGTAACTCCCTCTCTCGTTATCCCTCTTTCGCCAGAATGTAACCTAATCTATTTCGGCGCAGTTAAGTCGCCCGATCATCATGTTATGGAAACTATCCCCCATTTAACTTTTCCTTCTGGCTCTCTATCTCTCTAATACCGTAATTATTTTTAACCCATTAACGTCTATCTCAATTTAAATCTAGCTCGTATATAACCATGACTTCATGTAAATCATTTATCTTTTGTTTTCTTTCTTTGTACATTCAGCAGGAACTTCATTCTACTATCGAAATACCATAGAATGAAGAATATCTGAGATCTCTCTTCAGCGCTGTTTGAATTATTTCTTTCAATCTATTAACCCTCTCACACCGAGCAGGGCTGTCCCGGACTGTCTAAAAATTTCCCCTTAACAGCCACGAAAGCCGGTTTGAGGCGGGTGGCTTCTTTTGAGGGGAGGTGAGGTTATGAGATCGCTTCGGAGATAAGCGCGGTAGGGGGTCCAATTATCCTTGCCAGTAGCGAATCTAGGATTCGGGTCTGGGGGGGACTGAGGTCATAAAAATTTTGTATTGTCGTGATGAAGGTAAAATCTGAAGGCTAAAGTAAACCAAAACTCTTTAACTTTACAGACATTACTCACCTCACAATAAGAATCATAAAAAATAATACAATACTTTCGATAATTTAATAAGAATTACAATGAAATAACTAGCCAAAAAATGTCTTCGATCATGCCAAAGCTACAAGTACAAGTGAAATGACTACAAAAGTAGGAAACTTTTCGAGCCAGTCAAGCCAGAAAGTAATGTTGAAACGATTTTATTATTTGCTTAAAAGAGATAAATTAAGAAAAAACAGGTTGTAATGATGTTAAATAAAATCAAGAATTCTGGCTTGGCTCTGGGGGGGGGGGCTGTAGCCCGATAGCCCCCCCTGGATTCGCCACTGATCCTTGCCAAACACAGCCCATTTCCGTGCGCCTTAAGAAAAAGTTACAGCAGGGCGAGGAGTGGTGGGGTAAACGACCACCCAGGTTGGGAGAGTCCAATTCATGTCGTATTCTCCCCAAAAGGCCTGGGTTTAAAGGGGATAGAATAAAAAAGTAGCATCGGAATTAAAGAGTTAATAAAACTAGGCCGGCCTTGGGTTTTGATGTCAGGTGTTTTGCTTCGATAAAAGGTGACATAAAAAGTCAAATTGCCTGAAAGAGATGATTATTTTTTCAAATTATATTGCATATCTTGTAACTCAGCCGTAATTGGGAACAGTTAATTGCGTTGCAAATGCACGTGGTTTTATGTGGTATAAATTATGTAGTATATCGAATGATATGTATGATATTTTTTTCGAAGAATTACATCTGCCAAAAATCATCCATGATAGTAAGAATTACTTCCCCGTTAAAGACATTTCTGTTATTTCAACTGCTTTTAAATACCAAAAGACCCTCAAAAAACAAATCTGTAATTACAATTACTTTTGCAAAAATTTAAATGAAATTGATATTTCACATTGCTATTGTAATAATGAGGAAAACAAGAATTTTATTGCTAAAGATAGGGGACATGTTATCACAGGTGATCTAAATATATTATCTTCTGACTCTCTTCGTAAAATCATGGAAAAGGGTTCTAAATTTAGACTTAGAAGCAGGGTAAGCCTCAAGAGAGTTGTTGATTCCATTGGTAGAGACTTGGACATATTTATTGCTAAAATTGCTAGAAAATATCATTGGCCCATTGAAGGCTTTGGTGAATGGAAACATCACATTTTGATGGAAGCCAAGCACTCGATTAACATCAATAAAAGAAAAATCATCAACAGAGGTATTTTCTTGGATACAATTCTTAAAAAAGAAATTGAAAACTTAAAAAATAAATTTATTATCACCACAGTTGACAAGGCAGAAAGTAATTTTTGTATTATGTGTAAATTCCACTTCAAAGAAATTATGATCAATGAGTACAATTCAAACCTCACTTATCAACTTATTAATTGCAGTAAAAAAGAACTAGACAAAAGAATGTTGGCCTTGGCCAAAAAAATTAAAATCAAGACAAATAATTTGACATATCCTTACCTTTTCCCTACTATTAAATTTCATAAAAATCCTTTAAAATTCAGATTTGTTACATGCGGCACAGGCAGTTACAATTTTTATTTTGGAAAGTTCTTCTTCAACATCCTTAAAATCATTCTCAAAAAAATTGAAAAAGAGGAAAACTTTATTATTAATAGTAACATTGAAATTCTGAACTTTCTTAAAGATAATAAAATTCATAGCATTAACACTTTTGACTTTGAGAATCTTTTCACCAGCCTCCCACATGAAAAACTAATAGAAGCGTGCATTAATTTATATGACTTATACCTTGACTCCAATTTCATAGATAAAAATAGATGGCTAGAAATTTGCAATATTAACATCTGTGAAAATTATCTCTTCAATGGAGTCAGCTACTACAGACAATCGTGTGGTCTTCCTATGGGTACGAGTTTCTCCAGTGCACTGGCGAATGTTTTTCTTCATACATTCGAGAGAAAATTTATTAAAAATAATCTCATTTCTGCCTATCGTTTCATTGACGCCCTTATTGTTTTTGACTTTGACAACCTGGACACTTTAATTAACTGCTATCCGGAAGAACTTAAACTAAATAAAACCAATAATAATAACAATAATTGTAATTATTTAGATCTAGTTATCAAAATTGTAGATTCAAACATTTCAGTGGGTATCTATGATAAGAGGGATGACTTTAATTTTAGAGCCATTTCTCTCTGTCATTATCATACTAATCTCAACCTAAAAGTCATTAAAAATACCATCCACTCTCAAGTTAAAAGAATCAAAAATATCTGCAACAACCATTCTGCTATTGTTAAAGCCATTGATAATTTAAATATTAATCTAAAGCTAAACGGCTACCCAGTTCACTACTTTATTAATTATTAAAGTCTTTATTATAATTTTACTCTCAACTTCTCCTTTGCACTGTTAGTGATTCTGATATTCTTCACACACCCTCTTTCATTTTATTTGCTCATCTGCATCTTTTCTAAACTATTTATTAAAATAAAAAATGAAAATAAAAAAAGTATAAAACATTTAAAAAATTGATAGTAAAAATTATAAAAATGCATAAAAACGTCAAAAAAATGTTATTTAAAAATCAAAAAAACAAACAAAAAAATTATATAAAAATACCCTAAAAATTCTTTAGGAAAAAAGTTACAAAAAATTTTCAAATCTTTTTTCAATGTTTCCCTCACTAGATGGAGATACGTGCACTCATCTTTTTACCTTGTTTACATTGTAACACACGTAAGATGTAAGATATTAGCGTCACAGTCTTTGTTCCACACTTGTTATAAGAGGTAAGATTTTAATCCCTTCTCTTCAAACTTAGTTCTGGAGATTGTATTTATTTCTTCTTTGTGGATAAATGTTTTTCTTTCCAATATTTCCTGGTTTAGGTTCAGGCCAAAAGAGGAAATTAAAAAATATTAGACCTTAAAGTCTTTTTCCTCTACAGAAAACCTATTCCATTTTGAATCTGCATGAATGTCTGGCCTCTGATGAAGTCATTCACCAGATTCTTACCTCTTGTCGTTGTCTAGTATTATTTTGTACCTTTCCACATTTTTAATTACTTTTTTAAATATTTTTATCTATTTTGTAGTATATCGAAGTTATGTAGTATCGTGATTCTATATGTTATGTGCAATTGTGTGTTCGTCCTCATGGTTTAACTAAAAATTTCTTAAAAGTTGCTGAAGGTAAGCTGGTGTCGCTTGATCATCATTAAATGTAAAAATCTCGTTCATCATTAAATGCTTAAAATATAGAAATGTGTAGAAATTCTAACGACATGGATTCTGATCTCAGATATTTGGAAAAAGCCGAATTTTTCGAAATATTCTTCCATCATGGCGGCAGAAATTTGGAAACAATCATAAAAATTCTGTTGTGAAATAAGTCAAATTGTAACCATTTGGGCGCCATAATTTAATTCCTGTTAAGGATAACAGTAGACATTCAAAGAAAAGGTCTTGATTCATTTAAACACTTTTAATCAAACACAAAAGGACACAACATACAGGGACAAACATTAAGGACAAAAGACTTCAGGACATATAAAATATACAATCATCGGGGCAGAACACCATATTTCATCGTTGACTCCAGAAGATGGACTGGCCGTCTCCTCCAACGGCCGCTAGGTGGCGAGCTCGGAAAACAGTGCGGTTACAAAATTGAATAAAATGTATAAATTGCTGTGATCTTCAATTTAGACAAGAAAACTTTAAATATTATAATATTCTGAGAGAGTCTCCTGAAAAAGTTTAAACCTTTTTATGTATAAATCTTTAATAATAATAAAAGGAGATATGTATATTAATCTGTTCGTTGGCACTACACAGGACAAGCCACTACAAAAGTGATAGCTAACATTTTATGAAAAGTGGATAAAATTGTGTCATTATTCGTTTAACACTTGCCCGTGGGTTACTAAGTCAGTGGCATCACTTGGAAAGGGGTGTGCGTGGTGAAAAAGGTACCAATAATTTGGAAATAACGAAAATTTGTTAACTGAAAAACTTGACAGATTAACTTTTTTTTCTTTACTTTAAATCTTCTAAAAAATTACGTTCCCTTTTGTTGTTCAAAACTTAATAATAAAAATAATAATAAACTTAAATTATTAAACACTTCTAGACGCGTATGCCAATTAGTTCAACACTGAGAGGTGGTACATCCCTATTCTGCAATGCAACGAATATGAGCGCCAAGTTTATGACAGACTGTCATGTGTCACACACAGGTGCAGTAATACGATAGAAAATCAGTTATTCAACGTCCACTTGGAATATTTTGACGTAGACTTACGTCTCTTCACAGTGGTCTAATGGTATGTCGAGGAAGGAAAAAATTATGACGCTTTTCGCGCTAAATTTAAACGCTTATAGCGCCGCAAACAAACAACATAGAGAGTTTATTTTAGTTTCATTTAACAGAGAAAAGTGGACATTGAAGACTGCAAGAAGAATTTTAGAATTTGGAATTACGGTTTAGTCACAGTCGAACTACAAAGTTGGTGAAAATCACGGCAAATTTTGATGACGTCACAGCGACCGATGCGCGCGCACGCAGACTAAGGCAATTCATTCATCGATCGCGCGAAATACTCACTAATTAAAAATTCGTCGGTAAATTACGTCGAATTTCGTGCTAATGTAAAACGCTTATAGATGCGCAACGAAATAACATAGAGAGCTGGTTTTAGTTTCATTTAACAGAAAAAGGTAGACCTTGAAGATTGTAAAAATAATTTTAAAATTTTTAATTACGGTTTAGTCACACTCGAGTTGCAAAGTTGGTGAAAATCACAAAGAATCTAACATAGATAGAGTCACATAGTCACACTAAACTAATAGTTACTATAGACTATAGAGTGAATAGTCACATAGAGCAACTTTAGTCACAGAAAGTCACAGTTGAGTAAGGTAAGTAAGTCTACGCCCCTCAATCCCAGCAGTTGTTTCGCAGAAACAGCCTCCGTCGATTTGTTTTTGTTTTTTTTGTAAATTCGACATTAGATATTTATACTTTAATTTTTTAATATTTTCGATTTTCTGTTCTCTCTTTTATGATATAAAAAACAAGTTTATAAAAATAAACATTTGGGTCATTTAAAAAGCCTTCGTGGGTCAGTGTCTCACCCGTGGGTCGTAGGTTCTCCACCACTGTACTAGAACGAGACTTTTCAGACTGGCACAGATTTACTTCGAATGTTGTTGATAAGCTCCTCAGAGAGATTTTTTGAGTGTTTTATTTTGATTTTCTAACAATAAAATTTAAGCAATTTTTTTTGCCGTAAATTATCTCTGCATGAAAACTATTTTGTATGGCTTTAAATGCCAGAAAATTATCTTTTCAATGATAATGATTTTATTGTGATTTGGTTGTAGCAAACTTTGCAAAGTCTGTTTAAAATAATATGTAATCATTGTGCAACGTTTGGCAATCGGTAATTAATCACTATTTTATGAAATTCGAGGGCACCGTTGTAAACTGTACCCAAATGTGTGTAGTTCGAGATGCTAAGTTGAACAGGAAATTGAATTGAAGTTGCGCAACAAGCTATGATAATCCATTAATTTAATGCATTAATTGACTTTGGAAAAACGCAGCAATAAAACTTTTTCTGCGATATTTTATCAAAACAGCTATTCCCCCTATTGCTTATTTTGGAGATCTCTCCAAACAGCGAAAAATGTCATATATTGTGCATACGCAATACAGGGTGGTCATAAATTATTGGATCCATTTCAAAAATTAATAAAAAAACCCTAATAATGTTACAATTACGGTTGTTTTTTAAAAATGAGAGCGCATTTTAAAAAGGCTTTTTTTTCAGATAGATAACGCGTCGTTACGGCTGTCTAAATGGTCGTAAATTATTGAAAATCTCCCATTTTTGAGAGCCATTATCTTGAAAACTATTAAAACTAGAAGAAAAATAAAAGTATATGTCTGTAGGGGATTTCACGCTCTTTAATTTGTTAAATCAATTGCAATTCGAAAACTGAATAGTTTTCGAGATATTCAAGAAAAACTAAAAAAAAAAAAAAAGGGAAAGAAGAAAACGTGCACCGGCTTCTGCTGATTGGTAACCATTGCGTATGAAAATCTCTCGGTGTAGCAAATTTAGAACACCGTAATGGCACCCCACCTATCTGGGAAAAAAACTTTTTTATTTGCTCTCTCATTTAAAAAAAACGCAGTTGTAACATAACTATTTTTTATTAATTTTTTTAAATGGGTCCAATAATTTATGACCACCCTGTATGATGATTGATAATGACCTACAATACACATCTATAATTTTGATGACATGCAGCATACAAAATTTCGTTTATCTAAATCGTCACGTTTTTGAGCTATACACGCGAATGCTCATACTGACAAACGGTCACTCCGTTGACAGATTTGGTGCAAACTTTGCTACATATCTACATCTCTCATGACAAAACCATATGCGAAGTTTAATCATTCTAGATCTACATGTCCTCCCGCTGGTGTAGTGTGGAAGTTTAGAGAGGGGGTGCCAGTTCATGTGTCGTCCTCGTCATCTGACCGAGGTTCAGAATTACGAGGTTCGTTGTATTGCTTCAAAACAGGACGTTAATATAACTATAAACTAAAGAAAAAGAGATAGTACTGTTTAGCAACGGATTCCAAGACTAGCACTTTTGGACGATTTTACACCGGAAAGGGATGTCAGACAATGAGTCATATGAGAGCATTTCCGGAGTTCTTTGTTAGATCACGCTAAGTAAAATGTAAATATCTCCGCTTCCATTGTTCACTTTCCCCCTATTTTGATGAAAATAACTCCGCCCGGCGCATGCGCAAAAGCGCGGAGAGTTTCGGAATCCGTTGCTAAACAATAGACGAATTTCGTTTAAAATTCAAAAGACATCTACAATGTTGTTGTTGAGACCACACATCAAATTTCACCTATCTACCTCGTTGCGTTCTCAGATAAGCCGACATAATTTCGAAAATAGTTTCTTCTGCTTCAGGGAGGTCTAATACGTGGAGATTCGCCAGCATATAAAGACAGAATTTCTTTCGTGATAACAGTAGTTTTCTTTTATTTACTTCGTATACGAGAAATTAAACCAGCGGGAATGGTCTCCCCTAAACTTTCTCGCATACTTCCTTAAAAGGTGCTGTTTCCACTCCCCCAGCAAGGATAAAAAATTCGAACCTATTGTAACCCAGAATCCAATGACTATCAGAAGGTTTTTCATTGTAGATTATAGGGATAGTAAAATATTTAGGTAAAAATGAAATTCAAAGAGATGCATACCGATTAAAACGCATCTAACATATACTGCTAGGTTCCACTCTTGCCGGCTCAAGGACAAAGTGACGTAATCCTTCAGCGTTCACCGAGATTTCTACCAGTAAGTATACGTATGGAGAATCGGATTCGAAAAATTAATTACGCAATTTAAAGGCTTTTTTTACCGATTGGCACAAAAATTGGACACAAATTTACAATTAAGGTAAGAAGGCCACATACCAAATTTTATTTATCTAAGTAATTTTGTTAAGAAATTATTGCGATTAAAAATATGCGATTATACGGACCGACAGACAATCAAACCTTCGACGGATTTGGTCCAACATTTGATGCGGACCTACATTCATGATGATAAAACTGTGTACCCAATTTTAACTGTGTACCATCAATTGTGTAGCATCTAGCTATTCAAGTTTTTGAGTTGTAGTGTTAATATGAATGCGGACAGACAAACTTCCCGTAGACGGATTGTGTCCAAAATTTGATAGAAATCTACAAATTATGTGTAAAAATCACCAAATTTCATCCCTGCAGATTTAATAGTTTTTGAGTTATCGTGTTCGCAGACAGACAAACATAATTCCAAAATTGTGTTTTTCTGACTCAGGGAGGTATAAAACGCGGAGATTCGTCAAAATCTCGAGTTCGAATTTTTTGACGATTACAATACTTTCTCTTTGTATACGAGAAAGTAAAAAATGAAAAGTAATTATCTTAAACTTTTAAATTTAATTTTACACACACTGGTAATGGCGCCCAGGCTACGTGTCCTGCCTGCTGACCCCTAGTTATGAAATCAGCTAAGTCAAGAGTAGTTAGTTTTCCGGAGCGAATCTCAAATGGGAGTAACTGGCTCGTTCGTCTAAAAACGGGCTCTGAACGTAAGTTTTGAACTGGAAACCGAACTTCATTTTATGAATATCAGACTCACTATTGCGCAAGGCAACTAAGTGTGTGTAGTAAATTCCGTAATATTTTATCTATTGGAAAAAGACTGCTTATAGTGAAATTAAATACAGCATTAGAATTATTTTTCTGTAATGATTTGCAAAACAGCTACATCTTAAATTTTTGTACGCAATTCCGTTTTCTCGTAATTGCGTTCATATTCTTCAAAGCCAGATTCCAACTATTATATAATTTTAAAACTGATTGTTTTCTATTAGATTTTTAATTCTGTTTTATTAATTTTTATATTGTGTAATGAAACACAAGAATAAATAAATAAATAAATCTTTTTGGCGAGAACTGAAGTGACTTAAATTTACTTACCATGTCCATTATTCTCATGTTACCATTTTCAAAAACTAACGCGTTGGCAACAGTGGCAACTGGCAACATGAACGCGTACGAACACACAACAGCACATGGCAGCAAGAAATATAGAGGATTTACACCAATAGTTAGTGCCTATTAAATGGAAAGAAATAGACTATATAGTATAACACATATTTGGAAAAATAAATAAATAAATTCAGTATGCGAGCCTGCCAATCACTGTTTAAGTTCTAGTTTTTATTTAATTTTCAGTATCTTTGATTTGAGCCTTAAAAGCTTGATTTTTAAGGCTACTTTGCTATTTAAAATGCAATTGAAGAGCAAATATAGTTTAATAACTAAGTATCAACTAGCCACCTCGCGACTGTGAGCAGTATTGTTCATAATTAGACTTAAAACATTAAGGGGTGGGCGCGATGGTCTGGTGGTAACTTCTCTGCTCCGGTGCTGGAGGGCTCCAGATTCGAAATCCGATTCCAACGATGAACCACCACGTAAGCAGGTGTGGCGCATGATTAGGTCAAACATGTACCACACTGGTCATTGGTTTGGCGCGGAGAAGAGGTGGCGGCTCAGCTGTCGTCTTCGTTGCATCACTACGGTCGAAAATTACAAGGTCCGTCCCCAAATAGTCCTCGTGTTGATTGAAACCTGGAAAATTATTTTTCTCTCAAAAACATTAAACCTAACCTTCATACCACGAACGTATTTCTAAAGTGACACAAGTCAAAAATTAATATTTTGGGAAAATTGCGAAGATCTATGAAGTAAGCTTAACAACTTTCTGATGGGCTGGATTGGAAGCTAATTTGGTAACTGAAGTTGGATACACGCTAAATTCAATTGAGCGGTTTCTGGACTCCAACAGGGAGCGAACGTAAAAATTCGCCCTTTCGATCTTTTAGTACCGAAAAACGCTCCTTAAAACACTTTTATAGTCAAAAACCAGTTTCGACTGCTTACCCGCTACAAAACTGATAACAGAATCTAAATACGTTGGTCCTTTTAGGAGCGTTTTATAATTACTGTTTCGCTCACTAGGTATGTTCGAAAAATCATTGGTTAAAAATCATCACGTGACGGTTTGGCGCCTTTCCTTATCTGTGTTTACACAGACCCGATAAGATTGGGTGCCATTTTTTTATTTTAGGAAGGGCTGTGGAAGCACGTTACAATGAATTGAAGTTAAGAAGATTTGCTTTATGGTGAATTTACATTTTCAAATTCTAAAATTGCCCTTTATCGTATTATAATTGAATGCAAATTTGAAAATTCCTGAGACATTAAAAATAATAAGAGATATCTTCATCCTGAATACATTGTTTTATGACACTTTATTTTTAGAAAATTATATGTCATTAACGATTATCCATTAGGAAGTACAGGAAGAAATTTAAAATAATGAAAATTAATTTCATCCACTATCATATTAATCACACTTATTTTTATTTTTAATTTAAGGTGTATGTAAATTTGGTATCGGCTGTGAATGCATGTCTTAATGTTTAAGTTGATTTTAGCAGTAATAGATAAAAGAATTTTAAAGCAAAAACTTGTGTCCCCCAATTTAAAAAGATTAAACTGATAGTGAAATGTAGTATAGTGTTTATTAATTTTTCATTATTTTAGTATTTTGGACATAGTTTAATAATTAGAAAGTATCTACAGTTTCCATAAATATTTTTTTTGATTTATGCGTTTATTTTATTTGGGATAAAATGTGTACTAGTCAGAATAACTTCCATTAATAAGTTTTTGAAGAGAGAGTGAGGACTGTTTATCCACTTCTTACGTTGGTGATAGCTCAATAATACAGGTTTTTAACTTTTGGCACTTTAGAAACACGTGTACGAGGTGATATGCAGGAATAGGGAAGTAAAACTATTTGTAAGGTAACCAGATTTTCTTATAAAAATTCCCCAAAGAGAGTGATATTGTGTTACTTTCATGGTACGGCATGTGCATTAGGTCGGAACGAAAAAAAATTGTTTTTCGTTTTTTAACTTGTAATAGTGCGCAAAAGTTGCCTTTTGATTCAAAAAAGACAAAATGTCTTGAGGTGCCGCAAGTACGATAAGGTTTCATAAATTTGAAAAAGTTTGCTCTATTTCAACCTTTTTCTCTAATTTCCCATTTATAGTAAAAAAACTCAAATTAAACATTTTGTACTTTTTATTAATAGAAAAAACGTTTTCAGGGTATTTAAAACCTATTGTGAGTATATATAAAAATGCTGATTAACAGCCAAAAATGTGCACGACGCGTCGTGCACATTTTGGAGAATAAATTTTAATAGTCACTTTTGAATGCCCACTTACGTCACTTTTGAATTATGTTGGAACTAAAAAAAGGCGTTTTCACTGGGCGCCATTTACATTTTTCAGACACTAATGACTGCAAGGGGTGAAAAAGTCATATTATGGCTCGGTGCTCACTTATCCTAAGTACTTCACTTCTATTGCTGCTGACTTTCTTTTCTCAATCTAGCAGACACCTAGAGATAGTATTGCAATCATCAAAAAATTCAACCTGTGGATTTTAGGATTCTTCACTTTGAAGACTTTCTTGAGTCCAAAAGAAACATTTTTGGAAATCTGTCTGTTTGTATGTGAACAAGATGATGTTAAAAAATACAATGAACAAAAATAATGATATTGGCATTTACGCCAAAATTTTAAGTATGTATCAAATTTTGGATTAAATTCGTCAAGGGGAAGAGGTTCTTTTATAAACAAATGCTCGATATTCTATTCTTCACTATAAAACAAAGGAAAATTACCTATATTTATATAGATATTTTAAAATGCTCCTTTTCACTCGCATCTAAGAAAAAAATATATATTTGTTATTGCTCATTTTATGTAGATACCCAATACAAAAAAAATATGGACTGTAAGAAAATATAAATATTAAATTTATTGAACTTGCAAGAACTCGCTCCACAAACAAATATCACCTAACATTACTAAAAATTCTCCCCCGTTAACTTTATTGATTATCGGTGGATTGGCAAAACAGTAAATGCATTTTTCTACACAACAGCAGCCTCTCAACAACAGGTCTCCCCTAAACTTTCTCGCATACTTCCCCCAAAAAGTGCTGTTTCCCCTCCCACCGCGAGGATAAAAAAAATTCGAACCTATTGTAACCCAGAATTCAATGACTATCAGAAGGTTTTTCATTGTAGATTATAGTGATTGTAAAATATTTTGGTAAAGAATCAAATTCAAAGAGATACGTGCTGATTAAAACGCATCTAACACACAGTGATAGGTTCCACTCTTGGCGGCTCAAGTACAAAGTGATGCAATCCTTCCGCGTGCACAGAGATTGCTACCAGTAAGCATGCGTATGGAGAATCGGATTAGGAATCGGATCGGAAAGTATTGCAATCATCAAAAAATTCAACCTGTGGATTTTAGGATTCTTAACTTTGTAGACTTTCTTGAGTCCAAAAGAAACTTTTCTGGAATTGGAGCTGTCTGTTTGTATGTGGCAATGTGGTATGTTTGTATGTTGGCAAAACGCTAAATACATTTTGCTACACAACAGAAATTACAAGGATGCATAAAGTACTTGAATCGTTTTTTGTCAGTTAAATATATAATAGAGAAATAATTCCAGACTAGAAACAGCAGACTAGCTCTTTTTATTCATAGCCGATTTCTTGCGCCTATTTGGCTAATAATTAATATTTTTATATACTCAGAATAGGTTTTAAACATCCTAACAAAGTTTGCTCTAGTAATAAAAAGGAATAAAAAGTACAAATTTTTTAATTTGAGCTTTTTTACTGCAAATGAGAAAAATGTTGAAATAGAGCAAAATTTTTTAAATTTATGAAACTTAATCGTACTGGCGGCATCTCAAGACATGTTCTGACTGCCATCAAATTTTGTTTTTGTCTTTGCTGCATCAAAAAGGAACTTTTGCGTACTATTACAAGTTAAAAAATCCCTTTTCGGCAAGCTTGAAGGCAAAGGTAGATTCCTTTACGTTAATGTTACAAAAGTCATGAAATATTACATATTGATCAATACAGACATAGCCAATGACTTTATTGTTTCTATTCATTGCAATATTTACGCTGTGATTCTGTTTTCATGTCATTTAATTTTTTGCTATATCAAGGTTTTATCATTACATTTTTCATTCCAAAAAGTTATGATAGATTTATCGGTCATTACATTGGTCAATTTTTTTATACCTCAACACATAATCATTCAACAGGTAGGAGTCATAAAGAAATAAACATCTCAGCAGTGCAAATATCTCCTAGATAACATTAAGCCAGCCTATCTGAAACAGTAACAAGAAATTGACTCTTGGCACGAATGAAGAAAGACTCTAGATTTAAAAATTAATTTATTTAATCTAGGTTACAATATAATTGTGCGAACATTACTTTGTCATATGGTAAAATCACATGACATGGAAACACTTAAATACTACTAAAATGGGCTCATTTAGAGAACTCCCTGGTTACAGAAATAATAGTCACTAAATTCTTAACATATAAGAGAATAAAATTATTAAACATTGTGTGTGGCAAATTTAATACGTGTTTTTAAAGCATAGGATATGAATGCAGCCAATTTGAACAGTAAATTTAAATCTCCATCGACGGTTAAAACCAAATACTCAGGCAGAAAATCCCAAACAATTTTAAAGTTAAGGAGATATTTTTCAATAGTAAAAAGGATAAAGGAAACTCTTATTTAAATATCTATTGTTTTTGGCTACTTTATACTGATTTTATTAAACAAATCATGGTCCCGCCATGTTTAGTTAAATATCAAATTAAAGTATTCTGTCAAAAAACCTATTATTAAATTAACTATTAAAATTATTTGATTAATTAAAATTAACTATTCACTTAAATAAAGTTAAAAATTAATTGTTACAAAACTTCACTAAAACTTTTTTCATGACTCATACTATATGCCAGTAATCTTTATCTTATAATTATCTAATAATTATATTAATTTAAATAAAAGCCACTGTGGCTATGTATGTATGTTCCACATCTCCTCCTAAACTACTGGACTGATTTCAATCAAACTTTTTATTTAAGAAAAGAGAAAGGTCACCTTCAACTTTTCAAAGCCTAAAAGATGCTTAAAATTTCACTTAATTAAAAATTAAGCAAGGCGTTTTTCCACGATGTCTTTCATTTCCATAAATTTGTTTCTCTCATTTTAATATTTTTTCAAAATTAATTTTAAATTGAATTCTTAACAATATTCTTGTTGATCAAATATAATACGAAGAACTGTTTCCAGAAGGAAGAATGCTAAAAGAAAATTTTAAAAGTAGACGATTTAACAATTTATATCGGGACCAGCTATTGATTTATTTTCACGCTTTAAATTAATGAATAATTAAATAGTTAATTTAATTGTTTCAAAATATTCATTAAAACCTTTCATTGACTTTAGTAATCGTTAACAAAATTTGAAGTACCTATATAACAAATAATAACGTATGAAGAAAACGGATGTTTTTAAAAATCGTCTGGTTCAATTGATATTCTCATTTTAATTGAAAGCGTTTTTGATCAGAAAAGGAATTTGTGTATTATAATATTTATACAATAGCAATTTTTACATTGAAAATATTAAACATGAGAACATTTTAATCCGCAGCAAAGCCAGGTATATCAATTAACAGTCATAATTAACAAAATTTAACAAAGATATTAACTATAAATTAATTAGTCATAAATTAATCATATATTATCCGTATAAAAAGTGAAAGTGAATGTGGTTGATGGGAACTCATAACTTCTAAGTAATTCTTGCTGTCAAAAAACTTTCAGTATAAAAGTAGTTTGTTATGATAAGGTGATAATTCCCCAAATTGAAATTTTCTTTTTATCTTCAATCTTAACGAAGCTATGGGGAAATAATAAATTGGGGGGAGGGGTATTGAATATCGCTTTTCAACTCGTAACTTATAAGCAATTCTAGCAGACAAAAAACTTTTAGTATAAAAGTTGTTCGTTATCATAAGGTGATAATTCGCTTAATTGAAAATTTTTCTCTATCTTTAGTCGTAACAGAGCTATGGGGAAATGATAAGTTGAGGAGGGGATTGAAAATGGCTTTTTAGCTCATAACTTTTAAGAAATTGTGGCTATCAAAAAAGTTTCAATGCAAAAGTTGTTTGTTGTGATAAGGCAATAATTCGCCTAATTTGAATTTTCTTTCTATCTTGAATCGTAAGGGAATTATGGGAATATGAAATTTTCAGTACCCCACCATTTCCACCCCCTTTGAGCTGGTTAGCCCATCTGTGAACTCGGCCGAGATTTTCACCGTCCTTAGAACATATCCGTCGCCAGTTAAAATCTAATCAAAATTACTCTAGTTATCGTGTTTACAAAATAACACGGGCCAAAGCGTTATGCATATACTTCTCAACTAATAATAATAAGGAAAAGAACATTTTGCCCTCTATTCTCATAAGTATTGGAGCTACAAGAATGAAAGAGGGTGGAAGAAACTGCAAATGACGAGAGCTTTCCAACAAGGGGTAACATGCTCAGGTTAAAACGTACTTTAAGTTAGGGGGAGAGGAGGGGAAGGGTGGGAAAATCACTTTTCAGCTCATAACTTCTAAGCAATTGTAGCTATCGAAAAAGTTTAAAT